>RJWK010044353.1:0-18408 GCA_004363435.1 Platanista minor | reverse complement strand
ATACTAGCAAACAGAATCCAACAGCACATTAAAAGGATCATACACCACAATCAAGTGGGATTTATCCCAGGGATGCAAGGATTCTTCAATATACGCAAATCAATCAATGTGATATACCACATTAACAAATTGAAGAAGAAAACCCATATGATCATCTCAATAGATGCAGAAAAAGCTTTTGACAAAATTCAACACAATTTATGATAAAAACTCTCCAGAAAGTGGGCATAGAGGGAACCTACCTCAACATAATAAAGGCCATATATGACAAACCCACAGCAAACATCATTCTCAATGGTTAAAAACTGAAAGCATTTCCTCTAAGATCAGGAACGAGACAAGGATGTCCACTCTCACCGCTATTATTCAACATAGTTTTGGAAGTCCTAGCCACGGCAGAGAAGAAAAAGAAATAAAAGGAATACAAACTGGAAAAGAAGAAGTAAAACTGTCACTGTTTGCAGATGACATGATACTATACATAGAGAATCCTAAAAATGCCACCAGAAAACTACTAGAGCTAATCAATGAATTTGGTAAAGCTGCAGGATACAAAATTAATGCACAGAAATCTCTTGCATACACTAATGATGAAAAATCTGAAAGAGAAATTATGGAAACACTCCCATTTACCATTGCAACAAAAAGAATAAAATACGTAGAAATAAACCTACCTAGGGAGACAAAAGACCTGTATGCAGAAAACTATAAGACACTGAAGAAAGAAAGATGATACCAACAGATGGAGAGATATACCATGTTCTTGGATTGGAAGAATCAACATTGTGAAAATGATTATACTACCCAAAGCAGTCTACAGATTCAAGGCAATCCCTATCAAATTACCAATGGCATTTTTTACAGAACTAGAACAAACCATCTTAAAATTTGTATGGAGACACAAAAGACCCCAAATAGCCAAAGCAGTCTTGAGGGAAAAAAACGGAGCTGGAAGAATCAGGCTCCCTGACTTCAGATTATACTACAAAGCTACAGTAATCAAGACAATATGGTACTGACACAAAAACAGAAACATAGATCAATGGAACAAGATAGAAAGCCCAGAGACAAACCCACGCACCTATGGTCAACTAATCTATGACAAAGGAGGCAAGGATATACAATGGAGAAAAGACGGTCTCTTCAATAAGTGGTGCTGGGAAAACTGGACAGCTACATGTAAAAGAATGAAATTAGAACACTCCCTAACACCATACACAAAAATAAACTCAAAATGGATTTGAGACCTAAATGTAAGACCAGACACTATAAAACTCTTAGAGGAAAACATAGAAAGAACACTCTTTGACATAAATCACAGCAAGACCTTTTTTGATCCACCTCCTAGAGTAATGGAAATAAAAACAAAAATAAGCAAATGGGACTAATGAAACTTAAAAGCTTTTTCAAAGCAAAGGAAACTACAAACAAGATGAAAAGAAAACCCTCAGAATGGGAGAAAATATTTGCAAACGGATCAACGGACAAAGGATTAATCTCCAAAATATATAAACAGCTCATGCAGCTCAATATTAAAAAAACAAACAACCCAATCAAAAAGTGGGCAGAAGACCTAAATAGACATTTCTCCAAAGAGGACATACAGATGGCCAAGAAGCACATGAAAAGCTGCTCAACATCACTAATTTTTAGAGAAATGCAAATCAAAACTACAATGAGGTATCGCCTCACACCAGTTAGAATGGCCATCATCAGAAAATCTACAAACAACAAATGCTGGAGAGGGCGTGGAGAAAAGGGAACCCTCTTGCACTGTTGCTAGGAATGTAAATTGATACCTCCACTATGGAGAACAGTACGGAGGGTCCTTAAAAAACTAAAAATAGAATTACCATATGACCCAGCAATCCCACTCCTGGGCATATACTCAGAGAAAACCATAATTCAGAAAGACACATGCACCCCAATGCTCATTGCAGCACTATTTACAATACCCAGGTCATGGAAGCAACCTAAATGCCCATCGACAGATGAATGGATAAAGAAGATGTGGTACATATATACAATGGAATATTACTCAGCCATAAAAGGAGCGAAATTGGGTCATTTGCAGAGATGTGGATGGACGTAGAGTCTGTCATACAGAATGAAGTAACTCAGAAAGAGAAAAATTAATATCGTATATTAACACATATGTGTGGAACCTAAAAAAATGGTACAGATGAACTGGTTTGCAGGGCAGAAATAGAGGCACAGATGTAGAGAACAAACGTATGGAGAGCAAGGGGGGAAAGCGGCGGGGGATGGGGGTGGTGTGATGAATTGGGCGATTGGGATTGACATGTATACACTGATAAATGTATAAAATGGATGACTAATAAGAACCTGCAGTATAAAAAAACAAACAAACAGAACAATTAACACTGAACTTTCTTTGGGTTATTTGTATGGAAATATGTTAATATAAATGTTTCAGACATTACATGAAATTTCTAAAAATCTTATATGTTCTGGTATAATGTTATAAGTCATAATTCTAGTTGTTACTTTAAAATGTATATCTCAGAAATAACTAAATTTTCTTGTCAATTGCATTATTATGAACTTTCATCAAATCTTTTAACCGTGGTCATTTTTAAGTCTTGTATCATTTACAGACAGTTCTGGGTGTACTCTGATGCTTTTGCAAATATGTTCCTATAGAAGGGTTTCATCTTCAAGGAATTCATGGAAAAGACTCTGACAAGTACAGGTTTCTGGTAACTGACTATACTGCTGAACTGAATGAATAAGCATTTTCAGAACTCTAATGGAAAACTGATGAACTCATAAAAGTGCTAACAAAAGATAAAAATAAAAAAAATTAATTACATGGGACTGAGTGAGCTGATGAAGATGATTATAATTTTTGTGACTTTCTGTTTGAATAAAAAAAAATCCCACAAGGACTCAGAGGCAAAAAATATACAAATCAATTTTCACTGCAAATTAAAGGAGCTGTTATAGTGGAGGATTACTGGACTGAATGTCAATATTATGACATAGTATGAGTGTGTTTCGTGTTTGGTAATTGCAATCATTGCTGCTTTTGTTGTGGTCATCCATTTACAATGCTTGGTGTCAGTCTATTTATCTCTTGTAAAAATAAAATACAGTATGTGTGTGTGTGTGAAAAAAACTAAAACTAAAAATAAAGCTCTTTACCCATGGAAAAAATATAAATTAAAAAAAAAACATTTGGTGTTGTCAATCTTTTCCATTTTATTCACTCTGGTGGATATGAAGTATTATCTCATTGTGGTTTAATTTGCATTTCCTCCATGGTTAATGATATTGAGTACCTTTTCATGTGCTTATTGGTGATTCCTGTATCTTCTTTTAGAAATTGTCTGTTCAAGTCTTTTGTCATTTTGGGGGGTTTGCTAATCTATTTGTTATTGATTTTAAGGAGCTCTTTATATACGCTGTATACAACTCTCTGCATATACATATATATATATATGAATATATGTATATCTTTTTATACATTATATTTTACAAATATTTTCTCTCTGTCCGTGGCTTGCCTATTCAGTGTCTTAGCTGGGTCTTTTGATAGGCAGATGTGTTTAATTTGATGAATTCTACTTTATCAATTTTGTTACAGCTAATGTTTTTTGTGACATAAGAAATTTTGTCTACCTCAAGGTAATAAAGATATTGTAAAATTTCTTCTAGAAGTTTTATGATGTTAGCCTCTAAGTCTTTAATCAATTTCAAACTAATTTTGGTGTGGTATAAGTTAGAGATTAGGTGTACTTTTCCACACAGATAGCCAGTTTTTCTACCACACTTTGTTGAAATCAGAGAGTGTGAATCATCGAATTTATTTTTTCAAGATCAAGTTTGTTTTAACTATTCTAAAACTTATATGGAAATGTAAACACTGTTCTTCTTTTTCATATTTTTTTTGGTTATTCTAAAACTCCGGCTCTGATTTTGAGTAGGATAGTGTTGAATTCATAGATCAATTTGCGGAAAACCAATATCTTAACAATATTAGGTTTTCCAATTCATGAATATAGAATATATTTCTCCATTTACTTAGGTCTTCTTAAATTTCTCTCAGTAATGTTTCATGGTTGTCACTGCAGTGGTTTTACACATTTTTTGTTAAACTTATTCCTAACTATTTTATATTTTGTGATGCTATTGTAAATGACATTTAAAAATTTTCATTTTCTAATTCTTTGTTGCTAGCATGTTAGAAATGCAATTGACATTGTGTGGTGAACTGATCCTTAAGAGGACCCCCATGATCCCCACGCCTGGCCTTAATGCTATTGTGTGACCTCCTCCCCTTGGATATGGGTGTTACCTATTACTTGCTTATAACCAATAGACTATGACAAAGGTGACAGGATACACATTATTATCTTCATGTGATTATGTTACATAAGATTGTAGCACCAATCTTGCTGTAATCTCTCTACCTTGCTGCTCTGAGGAAGCAAGCAGCCATGCTGGGGAACCGCATGTGGCAAGGAACTGTGGGTGGCCTCTAGGAGCTGAAGGCAGCCTGCTGCTGGTTGATAGCCAACAAAGAACCTGAAGCTCTCAAAAATCACGGGGACAGGGAAGTGGGTCCTTCCTTAGTTGAGACTTCTAGGTAGACTCCCAGTCCTGGCCAATTTCTTGATTGCACCCCTGTGAGACCCTAAGCAAAGGACCCAGATAAGCTGTGCCCAGACTTCTGACCCACAGAAACTGTGAGATAATAAATATGTATTGTGCTGCTAAGTTTGTGGTAATACTGTTATGCCGTAATAGAAAACTAACACACCCTGTATCTAGTATTCTCCATAAATTTACTTATTACTTCTAATGGTTTTTTGTTTTAAATTCTTTTAGATGTTCTATGTACATAATATTTTCTAAGTTAGGGCTGGTTCACCTCCTCCTTTTCAAACGTTTGGTTCTGTTGGTTTTCTGTATTGTTTGTCTGCTTTCTTTTACATAAATTTCCACTATTATCTTTATTATTTTTCTTCTATTTGAGATTAATTTTCTCTTTTTTAAGCTTTTTAAGGCAGAAATTAGACAATTCATTTTAGACCTCTGTCCTTTGCTGGCATTTAAAGCTATAAATTTCCCTCTAACCCCTTCTTTGGCTGCATCCCATAACTTTTGAAAAACTGTCATTATCATTCAGTTCAAAATACTTTCCAATTTCCTTTGTGGCTTCTTTCTTTGACTTTTCAGTTATTTAACGTATATTGTTAATTTTCAACTATTTTAGGATTTAAAAATGTTTAGTATCCTTTTGTTATTGATTTATAATTTAATTCTGTTATGGTCCAAGAACATGTCTGGGTAGCAGGAATGAGGAGGAATCCTGCGGATGCTGTTGGGTGAACAGCATTCCCTACTGAGACAATATTGAAATTTGTGTTCCTAGGTTAAGATATGCTTCCCCTGGCAAGTAAGAAGCCTGTGGTTGTTACACACTAAGTAGCAGAGGTGGTAGCAAAGCCAAAAGCAAAAGGAATGGATTTTGCCACCTGGTTTGATGGGGGCACTGATGACTATAGCATTAAAAAGGTTGTTGGCCACTGGGCAGCTTTCAGGTCATATGTCTGGAATTTTTTATCTAGCCTGACTCCCCACTTTATAGAGGAGCAACTTAATGCTCAGAGGGAGAAAGTGACTTGCCCAAGGTCACATAGCTAGTAAGCAGGAGAACTGAGGAATGAAACCGGATCTTCCAATTCTAAATCCAGTTTCACAAATGATAATGATTTTTGCACAGATTTTTAAATATAGATCAGAAGGCAGCTCACAGTTATCAAAATAGACAGCATGGTTACAAAAGTATATAACCATCTAGGATGACTACTTCGAATGACAGCATTTATTTAGATAAAATTCAGAAAACCCTATCTTTGTCTAAAAATTCGCTTTGTAACTTTATATTCACATTTTATCCTCTGGTTCCTGAACTGGCCTGTGGGTTTGTGTCTCTAGACATTTCCCCAGAGTCCTCCTATCCTCCGTTATCCTGGGGATCTGTGAGATCCATCAAAGTAAGAGCAGACATACCTCGCACTTCAGGGTGGGTTTCATCACCAATCTGTGATCATCATGCTAATAACTGCAATTTCGTGCTACTTAAAGTTTATGTAGCACCTTTCAACGTATATTTTCTCATTACACATCCAGGCTACTAGATCCCCATGTGGAGTCAAAGCAGAGTTTTTAGGCTTATCCCCACTTAGCAGATGAAGAAAATGAGAGCTGAGATAACTCTCAAGGTCCCACAAGCAGCCAAGGGCTAAGCCAAGATTGGGAGCCAGGTCCCCCAGTTCCAAATCCTGGGCTCTGCCCTCAGCCCAGCCTGGAGAGGTGTGCTTGTGCAACAATTTAGTCTAGTCTATGTCTCCACAATGTTGCAAAAGGACTTTTCTGGGCTGCATTGATTTTCGCGTGTCCTTGACTTTCACTTTTGTTTTTGTGGGCCTCTTTTTCTATAAAAAAATATCAAAACTTAAATTTTACTACTGCATTGATGTCAAAATGAATATGTTATATTAACATATTTTCTTTGGTGTAATAGTTCAATTTTTCTTCTGATTTTGGAAATTAAGACATTATCCTTGGGCTTCTAAAAGTACTGTGGATGCCCAGGCTCTGTGTATCCTGTGGCCTGGATGTATTTCTGAGAGGCAGCAAGAGAAGGAGGACTTGCTAGACCAGGAGTTCTTAATCTGAGGTTCACGGACTCCTGTAACAGAACCCAATTAAGTGACATGGAAAATTCTGGACATATGTAGGAGGATGCACTTTTCTGAGGATGGGGTGCCTAGTTTACATTAGATTCTCAAGGGGATCCATGATCCAAAGACAGATTAAGAAAAAGAAGACCATCCATTGTAATGAAGTACGTCGAGGAACCCCAGTGCCAGGCTGTCTTGAGATAACTCAACCTCCGTATTTTTGAGGATTATAGAAGCAGTTGCATAGGTTTTGATGCTCCTTGACTCAAGCATAGGTATCAGCCCCTTCCCCATGACATACAGACCTGGTTAAATCTGGAACTCTGTACTAAGACAGCCCTGAGGGAATGGTCGGGTAAAGAGAACTTTAGCATTTGCAACTGGCCTCCAGGACTCCAGGATTAAGCCTCAAGTCTATCCCCTCCTCCACCAACTTCTGAGGACAGTGCTCTGAGTAAGGCGAGCATTTACCCTGAAGCAGGAAAGATCCAAAGGCTGTGAGCTTTGGCTGGGGGACAGTGGCTGATTGTTGGCACAGTAAGACATCAGGTGGTGTCACTGAAACGCCCTCAAGCCAGCCCTTGGCAACTTGTCCCAAATTCCTCAACAGAAGCCTCATCAACTAAAGGAGCCACAACACCCTTTAGGAAGCTAATAAAGAGCCGCAAACATTGGCAGAGAGAGAGAACTCACCCGCACGCTGGCAACAGCAACAGCGGTGACCAGGAAAGGCCTGCAGAGGCTAAAGAGCAGGAGTACAGACGTGGCAGCTGCTAGTCACGGCCAGCAAGAGGCTGACAGAAGAGTAACTTTGGTGCTGGCTGCAGAAGAATGCAATAATGCCCGCCATTGCAAGGAAAGGGGATGGCTGGGGAGCCAACGGCAAGGAATACCCAGTGGGGGAGGCAGGTGGGAGCGGGGAACCTGGCGCAGAGAGGTGTTTCGTCACTGACGCTCTCTAGAATGGCTAGCACATGATGAGCATGAAAAGCAGACCGCCTTTTCGTTAGTTTTAATTATTGTTTTTGAATTCACCACAGGCAATGTACCCCTTCCCCCCCTTATTGCCTGCACCTGGGGTGGACCTCTCCCACCAGCCCTCCCCACTGGGTACACCATTGCCCCAGTCACTGGGGCCTGAACAATGAGGATGAAATTAGCCTCCTACTCTTGACAAACTGTAAAATGACTCTGACTCGCCGGGAGAGAAGACGCATCCATTTGTAGTTCCTCCCACGTTAGGTTCCAGGAGGCGAATGCGCAGAGACAGAACATGCTAGGTCAAGCCCTGGCTGGAACGAGGGCAGCCAGCATCCCACAGACTGGGAGAACTCCTTTCTGCCCTCCCCTCTCAGCTCACTTCAAACACAAAGGGCACCAATCCACGTGGGCTGCAGAAAACACTTACATACGGGTACAATTCCAGATGCTTGGTTCTTCCAGTGCTTAAACTGAATGGAAAAAAGCCGAGCAGACTTTTCATGATGTCCCATTCCGATCATCTCGCTATTTGGGGGGCTCCCCAATTCAGCCTTCTTCGCACCCTAATAAAGATCTCGTGTAGAAGTTTTTTTTCTAACGTGGGGGAGAAATTCCTGCCTACCGTCTTTGCATTTAGTTTTCTTCTCTCAAGCTGTATTTCCTCCTGTTTTTACACTGCTTTTCTCCTCTAGCCTCACCTTGGAAATACAAGTTTCCATTGGGGAGTCTATTTAAATGGATGCTGTGTCTCTTTAACTCGTACACCAGAAACTTAGAAATCTGTTTTTTTCATTCGGGGGGGGGGCGCGCGGGGGGAGGAGGAAGCTCATTCGCTTGTCAGTCAAATGTGTATTTGCAAACACTTGGTTCGCATTAAACAATACAGACTTGGATGGGAAACAAATGTATTGTGTTCGTTAAATTATTATTTTTTTTTCACAAAAGGACATGCCAGAGAAAACATGCATTCATGTGTGTTACACTACTTTTATTTTTATGATATGATTTATTCTTTTCTTTTGAAAAATATCCTTTATCTTCAAACTTATAAAAATAATAAATTATTTCTTTCCATGTCCAAGTTGATTCCCTAGTGTTTGATTACTGTTACAGCAAAAGGAAAATAAATATAATGTGTGTCATTAAAGTAATTCAGTGCAAATTGGGCATAAGAGAAAATTACATTATTAACAGCTGTTAAATGACTATAAAATGTAATTAGACACACTCAATTCGCTACTCATGGACTGGACCTGACTTCTAAAATATCAATTTACAACTTTGATTATTCACGACGAAAGAGAACGTCTTTAGATTCTGGGTTTAAATGGTAATGGTAATGGATGTATACCCCTACAACCGTTACTGGGATTCCAAATAGGAGGAGGAGGAGGAGGAAAGAGTTTTTAAGTGCAGAAGGAGGGGGATAGTGAGTCATCATAGGGGTGCCAGACGGGTTCCCACTGAATCCCTGCCAGCTGCAGTGAGGCATGAGTTCCTTGGTTAAATTTTAACTCTCTGCTTACAAAGAAGCAACAAAGCCCAGCACAGATACTTCTACTATAGATGTTTATGACCATTGCTCTTCTCCGCTTCCTCGCTTTCTTGGCTGCCTTTTCAACCCATTCTGTCAATCTGCTTAATAAAAAAATAATAAAACAAAATAAAAATAAAGTAAAAGAAAAGAAAGCCAGCAAAAATACATGGAGATGTTCCTATCTGCTCGTTGCTCCTGTAAGGCAGAATGAAAACAGGGGGACAGGACGTTCAATAAGTGCTTTGGGATCTGCAAGGGGAACATAATTGGTTCTCATTCAAAACTCTGTACTCTAGTCATCCTGGCCCCTCATATTCTGTCCCTGACTTACATTCTCAGGCTAATTTCCAGCTTCTCCTCTCCTCGGCCAGGGCTGCCTGCTATTTACCCAAATGTTTCTGGGCTAGATGGCTCTCCCCTTTCCACAGTTCACTCTTCCCTTCAAGGTACAGTTCCACCTGCATCCACCCTGCCTCCCTGGAGCTTTGACTAAATCCCCACCAGGAGGTCTGCTTTTCCTCCGCAAATTCCTTGTAGCCCTCAGTCTGGGCTTATTTATTTATTTATTTATTTACTTACTTACTTACTTACTTATTTTGATTGGAGTATAGTTGCTTTACAACGTTGTGTTAGTTTCTACGGTACAGCAAAGTGAATCAGCTGTACGTATACATGTATCCCGTCTTTTTTGGATTTCCTTCCCATTTAGATCACCACAGAGCATTGAGTAGAGTTCCCTGTGCTATACAGTAGGTGTTCACTAGTTATTTATTTTATACATAGTAGTGTATACATGTCAGTCCCAATCTCCCAATTCATCCCACCAGCCCCCCCCCCCCACTTCCTGGGCTTCTTTTATGATCTACACTGTGTTTTCGGATGAGAGGGTGGCATGGCTCAGTGGTTAAGGGCACGGACTCTGGAGCCAGACAAAACTGGCATTCAATCCTGGCTCTTCCAGTTCCTGGTGGTGTAATTATGGGAAAGCTGCATCCCCTCTCTGAGCCTCAATCTCAGCATTTATAAAATGGACTCCACCATGGTATATTGTCCTTATCCACAAATCCTGAGGCCATGAGAGTTTTGGAATTCAGAAGTTTGGGGATTTTTAAAAGTAGAGTGCACGTTTTGTGTCCTACAAAACGCCCCCTGCCGTGGGTTCTGGGATGGGCTTAAAAGCAAACATCTTATTATTTCAACAGTGAAACAAATAAATAATTACACAAAGTGGGATAAAATGACAAATAGCCTCAAGTAAGTTCATGAAAAAGTTCAGGTCTGCTTTTGCTGCCAAATTAGCTGTGAAAAAAGTCATACAGGGCTTCCCTGGTGACGCAGTAGTTGAGGGTCCGCCTGCCGATGCAGGGGACGCGGGTTCGTGCCCCGGTCCGGGAAGATCCCACGTGCCGCGGAGCGGCTGGGCCCGTGAGCCATGGCCGCTGGGCCTGCGCGTCCGGAGCCTGTGCTCAGCAACGGGAGAGGCCACGGCAGTGAGAGGCCCGCGTACCGCAAAAAAAAAAAAAAAAAAAAAAGTCATACAGATCAACTTCGGGTTTTTAAAGCTTTGTATTTTAGATTTGAGGATAAAGGATTGTGGACCATGAGGATTAAATGAAATACGTATAACGCTTAACGTGGCGATGGCACATATTAAATGCTTAAAGAAAGTTAACTATCGTTATCACGGTCATTCATGTACTTGGCTTTAATCCCTTACTGGCAGCGAGGTCTTGGAGAGGCAGAGGTTGTGTCTCAAATGTCCAAGGCCTCACACTGCATTGCAGTTTGTAGGAGCTTAATAAATGACGTCTGACTGAACGAAAGACATCATCTCATTGCTTGAATACATTTCCAGTCACAGAAATGTATAACCTTATACATGGCTGAATAATCTAAAGACCAGACCCGAATTCCTCCAAATAAAGTTTACAGTCTGGGTCACCAAGAGGCAAAAGACATCACAATGAAGCCACATGGATTTTCTACAGGGAAGGTTGGATCGTGTCATTTGTCATGACCACCAAAACACATGACCAGCTTTCAGACAGAGTGGGAATAGAATGTCGTTGGAATAAAGAGCACGATCCACAACCTGGCAGGAGTGCAAGCCAGGGCAGGAGAGAGGCATTTGACCCAGGGGTCATGTGAAGCTGGGGTGGCAACTGAGGGAAAGCAGCTGACTCCTGGGTGGGATAAGCACTTCGGTGGCACGAGTTGGTGGTCTAAGGGCAGTCACCCTCCAAATGCGGTCTGGCACAGTCCAGACTAATTTGGTCTTTGTCGGAAGCCTCAATGCAGGCTCCCATCTGAATAGGCCTCCTTCTCCCAGGCTGACACCCCTAAGAGGATTCAGCACTTGTGAGTAATTTGACCAAGCTTAACTTGAAGCAATAAAACCTTTAGAGCCCTTGAAGATCTTCTTTCTACAAGGAAGAAAGTTCCTGCAGGCAGGTTAGAGGAGCTGTGTTCCCTCTGCAGGGGGAAAAGCCTCAGTGGACCATATGTGAGATATTCATACAGATGAAGGAGGAAGAGCTCTCTAAGGAGAAAAGTGAGCTGTCTTCTATATTGGCTGAGATAGGGCTTACTGAATGGCAGGTCACTGTGCTTGGATGATCAGCCGTTTGTCATATGTGACGAGAGGCCCCTGGGAATCAGGGACTGGGAATGTGAAAGGAATCAATGGGAGTTCTGGCCCAAGGGAAACATTTCCCCGCATAAATTCATTCATTAACTCCTCGAAAGTCTGTTTTTGTCTTCTAACCTCAAGGTCACTCCTGAGTTCAAGATGGCCCCAAAGTGTGAACCAGTCCAATTAACAGGACACAGCATCTACCAAGAGCTAGCCAGTATAGGGTCTTTGCTCCTGTAATACTCCCCACAAAGGTAGTCGTATTTGAAGAGACTCTGTAAGTGCATGAAGAGGTTGGAGTCATACTGAAATGATGGTCTTGTATCTAGAGCTGTGCCTGGAAAGTCATGAGCCTGGACGCTGCTGTTGTGGTTTCAGCAAATGTATATGAATTTAGCCAACCCATGGGGTTCCAGACACTTAGCTCAGTGAGGTTGCCACTGCCAAAAACAGTTTTGAAACCCCTTCTGGGGGACTATCTCCAGAGTTTGCACCGTATTCTTAAGAATCTCTACAATGGTGACAAACCTGCATATTTGGAACTTGATTCTTGGATAGAAGCCATATGTTATCCAAAGACGAAAATTAAGTAGGTAGCCCAGGAAATTCCACTTAAAATAGAATAATGAAGAAGAAATGCCTTTCTTTAGTGGCTAACCCTAACAGGAAAAGAATGGACGTTTATTGAGCTCCCATCATGTGCCACGTATCTTTATATGGCCTTAATCTCATTTCATTTTAAAAATAACCACCTTGAGGCAGGTATCATTACTTTCATGTAGAAATTGAGACTCAGAGAACTCAAGTAACTTATGCAAGGTCACATAGCTCATCAGTGAGAAAGCTGAGATTGATGGCCATTTCTTCTATTTATCTGTAAACTAGTGGGTGCCCTTTCTGTTATAGCACACTGCTTTCTTTGAAAGTCATTAAAATAGGGAAGAAAGGAGTAGCCCTTTCGACTTTGATACATTCACAAAATGTCTTTATCATTTTCACACCCTGGGAATTCTTTGATAAATGTGATAATTCTGATGGAAATTACTTATTTTCCTAAAATAATTTGTATTTTAACTTCCAAGCACAACTCACAGTGGTAGTGGTCCCCAGAGAGTTTATATTCTAGTTGGGAAGACAGACCCATTCCCCCCCCCCCCACACACACACCAAAATCAAGTAAACAGATGAAAAGCAAGTAAACAGATATTGTAAGTTGTGATGAGATCTATGCAGAAAACAGGTAATAGGCTGAGATAGAAAATAAGGGCGCCTACTTTAGGCTTCTCTAAGGCTGACAGGCTGATAGGACAGACACATGAAGTGTGAAAACAAAGAGCATTTCCGACAAAGGAAACAGCGTGTGCAAAGGCCCTGAGGCAGGAAAGAGCTTGGTATGTTCAAGGGACAGAAAAAAGGCCAATGCTGTGGGAATATGGTAAATAAAGGGAAGTAGTAGCACGAGATGAGGTGGGAAGGAAGGTTAGAAGCTGATTATGTAGAGTTTTCTAAAGTGTGGTAAAGACTTTGAATTCTATCCCTTTGAAATAGGGAGCCATTGGAGGGTTTTGGGCAGAGGGATGGATGACATGAGATGATATTCACTGAAAATAGATCACTGGCTAAAGTTGTGGAGATTGAATTGCAGGGAAGCACAAGCGGAAGTGGGAAGCCCTTCATTTGTAGGTGTAAAGGAAAGTGATGATTGTGACTTGGACTAGGGTGATCACAGTAGATATGGAGAAAGGAGGATGGATTTGGGGATATATTTAGAAATAGATGCAATGGACTTCCTAAAGAAATGGATGGGTGGCCTAAGGGAAAGAGGCTTGAATCACTTGGTGAATAATTGTCATCCACTGAGCCAATGAAGATTGGAAAGGCAACAAGAGTATGTTTGGGGAAAATCAACAGTTCAGTCTTAGACTTGCTGTGTTTGAAAAGCGTTTTAAATATCTACATGGAAATGCCAGTTATGCAGTTGGAGATGTGAATCGAGCCTAAAAATATAAATTTGCGAATCATCAGCATATGTTGTTGTCTATAATCATGGGACTTGATGAGATTACCTAGGGAGAATGTGTACACGGTAAAAAGAAGATGGAAACAGATCAAACCCGGAGGTTTTCCAACATTAAGAGGAGAGGGAGTCAGCAAAGGAGACTGGGGTCACACAGAAGGAAGAGGAGAGAGCGTTGATTTCTGACCTCCCAAACTGCATGACTCCCAGGGCTCTAGGATAAGAGCAATTGGGGCTATTACCCATCATTACAGCAGATGGGCTTTGATGGTTCTTGTAAAGTCACAGTGCCCGGTTTCTGTGCTTGATAATCAGTTCTGGGCCCTGGCCTCAGACTACCATTCCTTGGGGTCAGCTCTTCTGCCAAACAACCTGAGAAACTCTCTGGACTGTTAGTGTACTTTCCTGGCACCCTGAGCATTGGAAAGCCAGGACAGGAAGTTGCCTTTGCCGCCCACAGGCAACACTGATAACGATGGCCAGAGCCACAGCTTTGGGACTTACAGCCAAGTGAGACTAAGCACCCACAGGTACCACAGGAAGTGAAGATTCAAAAGACCCAACAAGGACTTGCTCTCTAACGTCCTTAAGAATTCAGCATGTAAACACATAAATTAAGTGTAATATTCACTTAATGTCTAAACATGTCCCCCTTGAAGCAGGATTCCGTTCTGACTTGTTGCCCACTTTATCCCCGGTACTTAGCACAGTGCCTGCTCATGCTGATGACGTGACTTATGAACCACTGCAGCAGTGGGGTCTCGGAGTGGCTTGATAGCTAGGCTTGATGAAGCAGAGTCCAAGTCTATAAATTCCTGGCTTCCCAGAGATCGCTAATATTAGGGGTCTCTTGGTGGGCACCAGCCTCAGCAGCTCTACAGGCAACCAGAACACATTTATTCTCTTTCTCTAATGTTTAGAGAAAGAGAAAGAGAAGTGAAGCTATAGAGCTGAGATTGGGCATTGTCCTGTGACCAAGAGGCCTGAGTGTTTTCCGGTAGGGCTCAGCCTGTACGCCCTCACAGCATGAGGCCAGGTTTGCCAGTATTAGAGCCTAGTCTATCACTTGTATTCACACTTGGCTGTGAACATCAGGATAGGCTTCTCTTAGTTGCTTGTGCTCCTTCTCCGCTTCAAAATCAGCCCCGCCTGTGTGGGGCAGGGCCTGCCAACCAGCAGATGCAGCAAGTGGGCAGCCAGCTTGGGATGCATATACAGCAGGCCACTAGTTGGGCTTGGTTGCCTCTTTGTTAAATGAGAACAGCTCCTTCAAGAGTACGGACTGCATGGGGGCCCATCTCAAAGCTGGGTGCTCTGACAAAGCGGGTCCATAAAACATCCTCATTCCAGGGCGAGGCCTCTGCCTGACAGCTGGGGGTCCGGGACATGGCACCTAGCCAGCCCCTCCCCGGCAGATATGTCAGTAGCTCCTGTGGGACACTTATACATTATGAGAGATGTCCGGTTTCCTGTTTGGCTTTCCTGCAGGCACTACCTCGAAGCCTATGTGGAATTCACTTTCTCCATGGCCACGGTCACTTAAGAAGCCGAAAGTGCCATTTGATCCACCTAATGTTAAGAGTTACCCGTCTCTGTGGTCATGAAAGTGTCTAAGTATGTGAAGAAGTTAGGTAGCAGCACCTCATTGTTAACAGCATGGGCTTTGGAGCCAGACAGAACTGGGTTCAAATCCCAGTTCTACTATTAGTCAGACTATGTGGCCTCGAGCTACTTAGTTAATTAACCTCTCTAGCTTCAATGACAATGGGGGACTATAGTAGCACGGACCTCCCAGTGTTATTGGGAGGGTGAATGACATAACGCATATACAGCACTTTACCTGCCACATAATAAATGATGTAAAAGTTTTAGCTATTATTATTATAAAAGCAGCAGTAGGCATAGTGGTCTGGAGCCAGTCCAGCACCAGCCTACCCAGGCTGAAATCCTGGCTCTGCTTTTTACTCACTGGGTGACCTTGGGCAAGTCATTTAGCACCTCTAAGACTCAGTTTTCGTATCTATAAAGTAAGGGTAATGAATGTTCTTATTTCAAGAGTTAAGTTGTTCTTTGTGTATTTAAATAGCTGTGGATGGGTTGGGGGAAAACAAAAGGTAAAAAAAAAATACAGGAACAATCCAATGGAAAATAAATTTGGAAATCGTTGTATACTATCTGTCCTTAGAGAAGCACAATGCACCTGGCATATGACTAAAGGCTCTTAAGAAGTCCTGCAGCAAAGCAACCCTTCTAATGTTACCTAACTCCCATGTTTCTCCAAACTATGTGCTCTAATCCCCCCTTTCATGGCATGTATATTAACACCTAGTACCCAGAGACTACTTAGAAAAATACCCCCCACCAAGTAGTATTTCAATAAATATTAGCAAACAATATTTAATATTATGCATTAATTCACTGGGGGGATGGTGCCACAAACATGGTAGGTAGCGGGGTCTTTGATTTTCTCTGCTTGGGTTTTCTTTAGTGGGTAGGCATCTCCAGGCTGCATGGGGAGGGTAGGTGGGTCTCTCGCAATTGCTCGTCCTTGTAGTCACTGGAATGAATGCATCGAGGACCACCACACGAGTCAGACATAAATCAGAGGCCTTAGAAGCTTATGCCTCTTTTCCTTAACTCTCTACTCTCCAGGCTTTGAAGCACCACTAACTCTCATCCAATGTCAATGGAAAAGAAGACACCAAGGCTAGCAGTGCACCCACCTCGCATTCTCACTTGAGGGGCTCAAGTGTTATTCCCTTCCCCCACACCCATCCTCCCACAGTGCACAGTCACCCCATATTCTCACCCCAGTGGGGCAGGCAGTGAATACAGGGAAGAGGGTACCTGTACCCAAGCACTGGCCTGGGAGTCAGGACACCTAGCTTTTATTCTGGTGTGGCCACTAATCGGCCCCGTAACCTTAGAAAAAAACCTAGCAGAGCCCACATCCCTGGGCTCAGATTCCAGACCAGCAAAGTTGAGAGATTGACTTAGATAATTTCAAAACTTCTTTCTATCTCCAGCCTTAGCATTCATAATGAGCAGATATTTTCATTTCCATGTTTTAGAACAGGAAACAGGTCCAGAGATGTCAAGTGACTTTCTTTAGGTCACACTAATGGTCAATGGCAGATCGAAAAGCCGACAACATCTCTTGACCTCCTATCTTCCCTAACAGAGAGCTCTCCCGGTACGCCCTGTATTCTAGGAACTCCAGACATCAAGTGAAAGGTCATTAAAACAAACTGAAGCCAAAATAATCAGAACATACACTCTGCCTTAAAGCATCCTCCAAAATGGCCAAACAGGTTCATTTTCTGGGCGGCATTTATCCTTCGTTTGTTCAACTTTTTCCAGGGGTCCCTTCTCATTCCTTCCTTTTTCTTAATAGGCTCCATATGTTTTTCTCACCTATTACCTAATTCCCCCTTCCTTTCAAGATCACAAAAAAAAAGACCTTCATGCTGTTACAAGGTGTGTCTTTTGCCTGGGTTTCACACCTGAAATTGAACAGTTTCCTTTCTTGTCCTTTGACCGGGAGCCTAGTTTTCTCTAATGTAGCAGTTCTGGAACTTGAGTGCACGTTCAGACCACCTAGAAGGCTTGGTGGAAAACATTGCTGGGCCCCAGCCCCACGGTTTCTGATTCAGTAGGTCTACATTTTTCACAAGATCCCAGGTGATGCTACTACTGCCAGTCCAGGGTCTACACTTTGAGAACCACTCTAATGAAAGAGTTCAAAACAGCCACCTTCATGTTCCTACCATCACAGCTTAGTGTCCATGGAAAGTCAGCCGCAAATAGCCTTAGCTCTAAAGAAGCCTTTTGTTTTGAATCAGAAACAACAACAAAAAATGCCATTTATGTGGGGGAAACCTCATCCAAAAGTGATTTTCTTTGATTGTGCTGATTGACGAGCAACATTTTCAAGGCACATTACCAATTCCAAAGCTTAGGAGTACACTGGAGCTCCAATAATGAGCCAGTGATGGGTACAAATAACCACAGCCTTGTTTTTGTGAGCTGACATCTAGGAAAGTTTCCTGTGGCATTTTTCTACTCTCTGATCAAGAATACACCTTGTTATTTGGTTTGTGGTTTGCATTCAAATCACTGAGGAACAAAGTGAGCTGAGAGGGAGCCTGCGTGGTATGCTTGGTGGGGAAAAGGTCTGGGGATCAGAGAAGCCAAGTTTCAGTCCTGGTTCTGCCAGTGTCCAGCTGCATGACCGTGGCCAGTCCTTTCCCCTCTCTGGGCCCTGCTCTTACAGCTGTGAAATGAACTCACTGGAAGCATATGTTCCATGTAGATTTTAAGACGTGTGGCTGACCCACCTCCTAGAGAAATGGAAATAAAAACAAAAATAAACAAATGGGACCTAATGAAACTTCAAAGCTTTTGCACAGCAAAGGAAACCATAAACAAGACCAAAAGACAACCCTCAGAATGGGAGAAAATGTTTGCAAATGAAGCAACTGACAAAGGATTAATCTCCAGAATTTACAAGCAGCTCATGCAGCTCAAT
>RJWK010044352.1:0-10835 GCA_004363435.1 Platanista minor | reverse complement strand
CTATGTGGCTGCTTCCCACTAGCTATCCACTTTACGTTTGGTAGTGTATATATGTCCATGCCACTCTCTCACTTTATCACAGCTTACCTCTCCCCCTCCCCATATCCTCAAATCCATTCTCTAGTAGGTCTGTGTCTTTATTCCCGTCTTGCCCCTAGTTTCTTCACGACATTTCTTTTTTTCTTAGATTCCATATATATGTGTTAGCATACGGTATTTGTCTTTCTCTTTCTGACTTACTTCACTCTGTATGACAGACTCTAGGTCCATCCACATCACTACAAATAATTCCATTTTGTTTCTTTTTATGGCTGAGTAATATTCCATTGTATATATGTGCCACATCTTCTTTATCCATTCATCCGATGATGGACACTTAGGTTGCTTCCATCTCCTGGCTATTGTAAACAGAGCTGCAATGAACATTTTGGTACATGACTCTTTTTGGATTATGGTTTTCTCAGGGTATATGCCCAGTAGTGGGATTGCTGGGTCATATGGTAGTTCTATTTGTATGGAACTCTTATTCTTAACCACCATATTCTACTGCTTCCAAAGGTTAACCAATGATCATGCCAGTATTACTGGATTACTGCTGTCTGTAAGGGGGTCTCATGGATTCAAATCAACTGGGCCGCTGTCTTCTTTTAAGTCTTCTAACCTCTCAGGACTGAGCCAGACAAGTCAAAGAATCAAGGACAAACGTTCTATCTAAACCTTTCATTCAAAAGCACTGTCTAATGATAGCGCTGGCAGGGACCACTAGCACTGACCACGTGTTTTTCAAGTCCACATATCCATAATATGAAGTGTCTATGAAGAATAGAAGGCTTGGTAGAACTATTCTTATTTTAAAAGCTGAAGGGAAGGATAATCTATAGTTTGGGACACTTCAATATAGAGAGCCATACTTTGGAGTTGCTTTTTTTTTCTTTGTTTTCTTTTTTGTTGGCCATGCCACGTGGCTTGTGGAATCTTAGTTCCCCAACCAGGGATAGAACCTGTGTCCCCTGCAGTGGAAGCATGGAGTCCTAGCCACTGGACTACCAGGGAACACCCAAGAGTGCCATACGTTGAAGTCAGCAGTGATATCAAGACCCAATGTCTAACAAATAGCCTCTAAAAGCACCTTCATGATGGAGAGATTGTTGTATATGAAGATAACATAGCCAGGATGTATAGAGGAAAGTGACAGGACCTTAGGCAATGAAGATCAGGCTATTGATCTTGAACTACTGAATGTAGTGATCTTTGTCCAGATATTTAGTTTAGACTCCACAAAAACAAACCCAAGTCTAAGATGTCAATAAGTTAGTGATGGATTAAGCCCAATGTAAATTAGAATGGAGTTGAATAGTCCCAAAACAAGAGACAGACAGTTTTTTTCTATTACCTGAGTCACACTGGTTATATGATGGGAGTCCTTGCTGTTTGTTACAGACAAATTTTAGAATGTGGTAATAGCATTACAGAACAGGAAAGGCTTTGACCCAGTCCCAGAGTGCTGTATGGCCCAAACCTTATCAGGACAAGTCCTTGAACTCTCATAACTTTGATTTTTTACTGGATTTGAGTGGCACTAATTTGGAAAGCCATGTCAAGTTAGAACAAACTTTCCAATTCTTATTCTTCTCCTTGAAGGCCCTACTCAATAATTCAGCACCCACTAAGCCACTACACCAGAAAGTGATACATTACCATCTATTGACTGGGACAACTGACTGGGCTAGGGATCAGCAATTTCCAGCAACGTTCCACTGTGACTTCTATTCTAGTTCTGGAGGAGGCAATCTTCTCATGAGTGACTTAGTCTCTTTTTGAAGACCTCACCCTAGAGACCCTCCTCATTTACTAAGGGCATGGGCAAGAGAAAGAAAGAGAGAAGTAGAATAAGCTTGGTGGTCTGGTTAAAGGACAGCCCTACTGATGAGAACAGGAACATAATGGCATACCTAGAAGCAGGGCGTAAATAAAAGGCAGAAAGGTGAGTGGTGGAAGTCAGGTTACTATTATCAGGTACTTTTTAAAACTACTATCTAAAAAGATGCTATTGATGGTTTTAAAGCATGGGAATGAATGTTCAGCATTCAAGCCTTTTTGCAGCCATGTTCCAAGACCTCCTCCCTCTATTTTGTGTCCTCCCAAGACACACCGAGGCTCTGAAATTTGTGATTATTCCAGTGTGGCCAATGCCTTCTTTGATACCATCCCTACCATCCAATCCTAGTTCTCATGACCTTCTAGGGTAATGTATTTCCCTTCAACCTCCTGACAGCCATGTGAGCTTGAACAAGAGCTCCTGATTGTTTTATTACTAAAAAGGCTGAAAAACGCCCCCAGATTCTGATACACTTTTCTACTGGATATCTCCCTAGACAGAAGGGAGAAACTACATTGAATGACTTTGAAGGCTAGACCTACTGCTTCTAGGAGAACAGGTCATCTTCCTCCCTGTGAGAGAATTTACATTCCTTAATGTCCTCTTATCCTCCTACTTAGCACACACTACCTGTGTCACATGGCCCCAAACAAATGGCAAAGGAACTCTTTACAAAGAGAATATGGTGTTCCACAGCAGCCTAATGAAAAGTACAAGGCCTTAGCCCATGGCACTTATTCTGAGGGAAAACCTCCAGGTGAAGGACCTAGCTCCTGTCTCTATAGTGGACCCAGTAATATCTGCTGTACCTGAAGAGAATATTGCTGATTACAGTCTCAGAAATAGACCTGATCAACCTTCATTCCTTCCCCTCATTTCAGTCTTCTGCCATTTGTGTGGCAGGCCACAAATGTATATCACTCACCACCAGAATGCATGGAACAGACCCCCCTAAGTTCCTGGTACTCTGATAGCAATAAAAGAAGCATGTAGAATGAAAAGGCAGAATTCCTATCTGCATGCTGTAACACTTTGCTTTCCTACAATGAGATATCATCTCACACTGGTCAGAATGGCCATCATCAAAAAATCTAGAAACAATAAATGCTGGAGAGGGTGTGGAGAAAAGGGAAAACTCTTGCTCTGTTGGTGGGAATGTAAATTGATACAGCCACTATGGAGAACAGTATGGAGGTTCCTTAAAAAACTAAAAATAGAATTACCATACGACCCAGCAATCTCACTACTGGGAATATACCCTAAGAAAACCATAATTCAAAAAGAGTCATGTACCAAAATGTTCATTGCAGTTCTATTTACAATAGCCAGGACATGGAAGCAACCAAAGTGTCCATCAACAGATGAATGGATAAAGAAGATGTGGCACATATACACAATGGAATATTACTCGCCATAAAAAGAAACAAAATTGAGTTATCTGTAGTGAGGTGTATGGACCTAGAGTCTGTCATACATAGTGAAGTAAGTCAGAAAGAGAAAAACAAATACCGTATGCTAACACACATATATGGAATCTAAGGAAAAAAAAAAGGTCATGAAGAACCTAGGGGTAAGACAGGAATAAAGACGCAGGCCTACTAGAGAATGGACTTGAGGATATGGGGAGGGGGAAGGGTAAGCTGTGACAAAGTGAGAGAGTGGCATGGACATATATACACTACCAAACGTAAAATAGATAGCTAGTGGGAAGGAGCCGCAGAGCACAGGGAGATCAGCTCGGTGTTTTGTGACCACCTAGAGGGGTGGGATAGGGAGGGTGGGAGTGAGGGAGACGCAAGAGGGAAGAGATATGGGAACATATGTATATGTATAACTGATTCACTTTGTTATAAAGCAGAAACTAACACACGATTGTAAAGGAATTATACTCCAATAAAGATGTTAAAACAAAAAATGTTAGCCGTCTACCTGGGATAAAGTATTCAAGCAGGCTTGTAGAAAATATGGAGAAGGGTAATAGACCCTGTAATTATCTTTCCTTTATTTTAAAATTATGTTAAGAATACTCAAAAGAAAGTTTTAGCACCGTTATTCCTGACACAAAATGTAAAAATGGTAACAAGTTTAAAAAAAAAAAGAAATAATTTTACTGTACATAATTGTAGGTAGCACTAACTGGGTTTCCTTGACAAACAATCAGAGAATGTAGGTCACTGTGCTGAATGGCACTGGCTTGCAGGATTATCTTCTGTAAGCTCTCAAAGCAAAGGGCCTACAACCAGAGTGCTATGTAGTTTCCAACTTTTTCCGCAAACACAGGTATATAAAATTCTTTTATACTGCAACATTGATGATGCCTCTTTGAGAAACTTCAAGTAGATTTCTTGGATCATGCTTCCCTCACAATGCAGAGCTTTGTTCAGAAAATGCTCCTGTAGGTTGCTTTTTGTCACGTTTGTCAGATACTTCTTGATATTTTGGTTTCTATGTCAAGCTGTGGTTACAAATATTGTGAGCACGCTTTCTCAGAACATACCACCTCCTTCACTCGACCCTAAACTAGTAAGCAAATGAGATCTTTAGGAAGAGTATAAGGTGTTCTTCAGTCTATACTCTGTGTTTCTCTACTGGTCTATATATATTGTGTGTATAGACTTGACTAATAGCTCTTATTACTCAAATTCTATAATTGTTAATAGAGGCTTATTGGCACGACTTTCTTTGACAATGTGTCAGATGAGTGTTTATTTTTCAGGTATCCTTTGGATAGTCTAGAGCCCATGCCTTCATGTTCAACACTTTCAAATCTTTTCCCAGAGGCTTCCCAGAGGCAGAGTTTGACCTCCACTCCTTGGTTTATTTGGTTAACACCTCCTTGACTGTGAATAGTGGGATTAAAGAGATTGCAATGTAAAGACACAGTCAATCAATCATCTTCATCTTCAACCATGTCTATTAGCTCTAAGAATGAGCCTAATATGTTGGTCTCAGTCAAGACCCCTGTGCAAGCACAGGGAACAAGAACAGAATCAATCACCAAGAGAAAAATAAATTTGTCCATATGGTCAGAGATTCAAACTATGACTGGAAAACAGAACCAATGAAGTCATGCTCTCCACTCACATTGGATTAAGTTGTATGGAACTTCATACAAGGGAAAGTGGCACAGACATATTTCAGTAAAGATCCTGAATGCTAAGACCCAAAGCCAGAGGTGTTCCAGCTGTTCTGAGTAAACTCAACCATGAAAATTTTGCTCTTCAGACAGTCTGATCAGTTTGTTACAGTGATGTGAGGGCGGCAGTCTCAACAAACGTGTATATAAAAGATCCCAAGTTTCGTACGTGCCAGCTAATCAACATCATTTGTCAGATGGTTCAGGAAGTAGACTATTTAAATGCAAAGACTATCATTTACAGAGGCATAGAAGTCAATAATGTATTTCTCTATAATGGTCTCTTGCTGAAAACTGGCAATTTTGGCTTTGGAACAGGGAGACAATGGGATCTTGCTGGAAATATTCTCAGCAGGTGAAATAGCCTATTTCCTTTGTTTTCTGAATAGCCCCAGAGAGAATCCTAATTGGGAGGCCATCCACCAATTTGTTCCATTTTCTCATTTATTTCTCTCGCATTGTGTTATATAATAATTTTATTCTGCAGAAGCTGCTTCTCTCACACATCAGCCAAGATCAAATAATCATGTTGGGCCAAAGGCATGACCCCTCCAAAAATGTAGTAAGTTGTACTAAAATAGTCCCAAAGCAATTCAGAAGTTTGTAGCAGACTATGTTAAGAAAGTTAAAAACAGTCTCACTCCTTCCAAATTCTTTCATTAAGCTGTCCAACACCCTTTACTGAAAAAACAACTGTAGTGCTCCTAAGGTATTACTGCACTGAGAAGCCCTCACAGAAGGTGTAACACGTGTATACTTCTAGACGGTCTCTCTTCGCCATAAGGTGCACATGTACTTACTTGCAGGCTGCTAGGGGAATAAGGAAGGGTGGCAGGGACACCAACCCTCTGTTCCCTCTCCACAGGAGATCAGAGAACTTGTTTTTGGAGAAGCTGCCATTAGGATACTTACAGTTTGTTTCTAGAAAACTCATAGGGCCATAATTTTACCTTGTTTTTCTATCCTTTGTAGCTAGGGAATAAAGAAACCATTTGCAACGCTGGTTTTTTCTGTCTCTCTCCCTGTCCATGAAGCAAGCCTGCTCCCAATCTACAAACTGATGCTAATGGGCCATACATCAAATTGTGTCCATCTGTTACCTAAGTGGGCATTTTCAGGGAAAAAAAAAAATTAAGCAAATCACTTGGAGAGAAAGTTATGAAGACTTTCTAAATAAAACTGGCAGCCAGGGTTTCCCTGGTAGTGCAGTGGTTGAGAGTCCGCCTGCCGATGCAGGGCACACGGGTTCGTGCGCTGGTCCGGGAAGATCCCACGTGCCGCGGAGCGGCTGGGCCTGTGGGCCATGGCCGCTGAGCCTGCGCGTCCGGAGCCTGTGCTCCGCAACGGGAGAGGCCACAACAGTGAGAGGCCCGCGTACCGCAAAACAAAACTGGTAGCCAATCCAGCCTCCAAATGGAGCTGTACATTTTGGAAGCAGATGTCTAGTTAAATGTTTGTCAATTTTGTTATCTTTTCAAAGAAACAACTTTTGGTTTTATTGATCTTCTCTATTGTTTTTCTATTCTCTATTTTGTTTATCTGAATTCTAATCTTTATTATTGCCTTTTTCGACTAGCTTTGAATTTAGTTTGTTTTACTTTATTATAGTTACTTAAGGTGTAAGTTTAGGTAATTGATTTAGATATTTTCTCCTCTCTTTTTTAACATAGGTGTTTACAGTGATAAATTTCCTTCTGAATACTGCCTTTGTAGGATCCCTTAGGCTTTAGTATGTTGCGATTTAAAAGAAAAATTGTCTCAAGGTATTTTCTGATCTCACTTGTGAAATCTTCTTTAACCCATTGGTTATTTAGGAGTGTGTTACTTAATTTCCAAGTATCTGTGAATTTTCCAGTTTTCTTTCTGGCTATAGATTTTTAGTTTTATCCCACTGAGATCAAAGAAGACATTTTGAATGATTTAAATATCTTTAAGAGTGATATCATCAAGATTGTGGGATTGGAGTTTTAACCCTTGTCCCACACAAGACACCAATTTAACAAACATCCACAGATGAAAATATTTTCATGAGCACTCTGGAATCTAGGAGATGGTTATGGCACTTGAGTGGAGCACAGAAATGAGAAAAGATGCATCAAAAAGTTTAAGAAGGACAGTTTCACTTTACCAGTGTCACTCCTCCCCCAAAGTAGAACTGCACAGCACCGAGAGAGCTCCCCTTAGCCCACAAGATCTCCCACAGGGGAAAGAGAAAGTGAAATGAACAATTGATTTCCTCAGCCTTTTGGGTTGCTACTTGAGAGGCCTACTTCTATTGTGCCTCACCCAGAACGTTGAGGGAATTGGAATAGCTAGAGTGCCTGAGGGCACCTAAAAAACAAACAAAAATAGGTGAGGGCTCTCAACTAACATATGGGTCTCAACAACTGGCCTGTGGCTCCCTGGCAGCAGATCTGCCTGCCCATGGACCACCTGCCTACAGACCTTGGCACTATAACTGTCCACATACAGACACTAGCACTTGATCTTCACACCCACAGACCCTGGCATTGGGCCCCCTGTAGACCCTTCCAGTTGGCCCAACTGTGGACTCTACCAACAAGCCTGCACAGAATTTCTGGCCAGGGTGACTGGGGAAGGACTTTCCCTGCTAAAGCCACTCTATAGAGACTGGAAGTAGTGAGTGCTTATTCAAATGTGCAGATAACAGCACAAGGCCACAAGGATCATGAAGAATCAGAAAACATGATTCCATTAAACAAAATAAATCTCCAGAAAGAGACCCTACAGAAATCTGTGAAATGTCTGACAAAGAATTAAAATTATTTCTAAAAATTTAGTGAGTTACAAGAGATTACAAGCAGACAATTAAAAACAACAACAACAACAACAAAACAGTTCATGAACCAAATGAGAGGTTCATTCTGGAAATTAAGAATACAATGACTAGGCTAAAATCAATCAATCAAACAAAAAAAAATAGAGAGCTTTAACAACAGACTGAATAAAGCAGAAAAAATAATCAGCAAAGTTGAAGACAGGTCATTCTAAATTGAACTGTCAGAGCAACAATAAGAAAAAAGGTATTTAAAAAGAGTGAAGAAAGCCTACAGAGTTTATGAGATACCATTAAATGAAACAGTGTACACATTTGGGAGCAGGAAGAAGAGAGAGAGAGAAGGACAAAAATATTATTTAAAGGAATAATGGCTGAAAGATTCCCAAATATAGGGAGGGAAATGGACATATAGATTTGTGAAGCCTAAAGAATCAACCAGGTAGAACCTAAAGAAGTCTTCATCAAGATGCATTAAATTGTCAGAAGTCAATGGCAAAGAGGGACTTTTAAAACAGCAAGAGAAACATAACTTGTCACATAAAAGGGAACCCCCATAAGAGTATTAAGCAGATTTCTCAGAAGAAACCTTATAGGCCAAGAAAGACGGGGATGATATATTCAAAATGTTGAAAAAAAACCCTGCCAACCAATAATACTATACCTGTAAAAGCTGTCCTTCAGAAATTAAGGAGAGATAAACAACTTTCCCAGACAGACAAAAAGTGAAGGAATTCGTAATCACTAGATCTGCCTTACAAAAGTGTTAAAGGAGGTTTTTCAAGTTGAAGCAAAAGGATGCTACTCAACACAAGAACATACAAAAATATAGTTCTCACCAGTAAAGATAAAAATGTAGAAAAACGAGTCCTTCCCATCAAGCCTCTTGGATATCCTCATCCACCAGAGGGCAGACAGCAGAAGCAAGAAGAACTAAAATCCTGCAGCCTGTGGAACAAAAACCACATTCACAGAAAGATAGACAAGATGAAAAGGCAGAGGGCTATATACCATATGAAGGAACAAGATAAAACCCCAGAAAAACAACTAAATGAAGTGGAGATAGGCAACCTTCCAGCAAAAGAATTCAGAATAACGATAGTGAAGATGATGCAGGACCTTGGAAAAAGAATGGAGGCAAAGATCAAGAAGATGCAAGAAATGTTTAACAAAGACCTAGAAGAATTAAAGACCAAACAAACAGAGATGAACAATACAATAAGTGAAATGAAAACTACACTAGAAGGAATCAATAGCAGAATAACTGAGGCAGAAAAAAGGATAGGTGACCTGGAAGACAGAATGGTGGAATTCACTGCTGCGGAACAGAATAAAGAAAAAAGAATGAAAAGAAATGAAGACAGCCTAAGAGACCCCTGGGACAACATTAAACACAACAACATTTGCATTATAGGGGTCCCAGAAGGAGAAGAGAGAGAGAAAGGACCAGAGAAAATATTTGAAGAGATTATAGTTGAACACTTCCTTAACATGGGAAAGGAAATAGCCACCCAAGTCCAGGAAGCTCAACGAATCCCATACAGGATAAACCCAAGGAGAAACACGCCGAGACACATAGTAATCAAACTGGCAAAAATTAAAGACAAAGAAAAATTATTGAAAGCAGCAAGGGAAAAATGACAAATAACATACAAGGGAAATCCCATAAGGTAAACAGCTGATTTCTCAGCAGAAACTCTACAAGCCAGAGGGGAGTGGCATGATATACTTAAAGTGATGAAAGGGAAGAACCTACAACCAAGATTACTCCAACTGGCAAGGATCTCATTCAGATTTGATGGAGAAATCAAAAGCTTTACAGACAAGCAAAAGCTAAGAGAATTCAGCACCACCAAACCAGCTCTACAACAAATGCTAAAGGAACTTCTCTAAGTGGGAAACACTAGAGAAGAGTAGGACCTACAAAAACGAACCCAAAACAATTAAGAAAATGATAACAGGAACATAGATATCGATAATTACCTTAAACGTGAATGGATTAAATGCTCCAACCAATAAACACAGGCTTGCTGAATGGACAAGGCCCATCTATATGCTGTCTACAAGAGACCCACTTCAGATGTAGGGACACACACAGACTGAAAGTGAGGGGATGGAAAAAGATATTCCATGCAGATGGAAATCAAAAGAAAGCTGGATTGTTTGTTTTTTGTTATTGAGTTGCATGAGCTGCTTGTAAATTTTGGAGATTAATCCTTTGTCAGTTGCTTCATTTGCAAATATTTTCTCCAATTGTGAGGGTTGTCTTTTCATCTTGTTTATGGTTCCCTTTGCTGTGCAAAAGCTTTTACGTTTCATTAGGTCCCATTTGTTTATTTTTGTTGTTACTTCCATTTCTCTAGGAGGTGAGTCAAAAAGGATCTTGCTGTGATTGATGTCATAGAGTGTTCTGCCTATGTTTTCCTCTAAGAGTTTGACAGTGTCTGGCCTTACATTTAGGTCTTTAATCCATTTTGAGTTTATTTTTGTGTATGGTGTTAGGGACTGTTCTACTTTCATACTTTTACATGTACCTGTCCAGTTTTCCCAGCACCACTTATTGAAGAGGCTGTCTTTTCTCCACTGTATATTCTTGCCTCCTTTATCAAAGATAAGGTGACCATATGTGTGTGGGTTTATCTCTGGGTTTTCTAAGAACCTAGGGGTAAGATGGGAATAAAGATACAGACTTGTGTCTTTATTCCCATCTTAGAGAATGGACTTGAGGATATGGTGAGGGGGAATGGTAAGCTGTGACAAAGTGAGAGAGTGGCATGGACATATATACACTACCAAATGTAAAATAGATAGCTAGTGGGGAGCAGCTGCATAGCACAGGGAGATCAGCTCGGTGCTTTGTGACCACCTAGAGGGGTGGGATAGGGAGGGTGGGAGGGAGGAAGACGCAAAAGGGAAGAGATATGGGAATATATGAATACGTATAACTGATTCACTTTGTTATAAAGCAGGAACTAACACACCATTGTAAAGAAATTATACTCCAATAAAGATGTTAAAAAAAA
>RJWK010044351.1:0-18408 GCA_004363435.1 Platanista minor | reverse complement strand
AAAAGTGAAGTATAATACAACAAACAAAAAAGGAGAAGAATGGGGATAGAATACGCACACAACGACTCTTTCAGCAATACCGGCGCTGGTAATATTAGCATTGCTATTTGTGTGTAATGTACCAAATAAGTGACTGTGAGATAGTCTAACAACATGTGTATCCCTGACAATCAGGATTCTCAGAGTGGAAGAAAAGTAGAGACTAGCGTGAAGGAAGTTAAATAAGAGCCTTACAGTCCCATATTTGAATTGGACCTACCAGTATGAACTCGTTAGATACCTTAATCTTCATATGTGTGTATATATGTATCTGTATATATCTACAGATAGATATGTCCCATATATATACACACACACACGTGTGTGTGTGTGTATATATATATATATATATATATACTGTTTTTTCTTTTAGCACTGTCTGCTAAAAATGCCTAAAGACCATGAACGACCCAGGAATAATGAGCACCCCTGGAGCCCAGATTGTAGTCCGAAAATATTGCCCACTAAGACAGACAAACAAAAACAGGGTTTCTATGAGGACAGCTGACTCCAGGTCCGGGATAGGAATTCACAGACACACCGGGAACAGCTTGTTACTCTTTGCTCACGTCCACTGGATGAGAGAGTCAGTGACAAGAGGTTCCCACAGGCCAAAAATGAACAGTTTGCACTTGAACAAGGACCGTGGCTGCGAGGCTGTGGTGTGCGTGGATGCAAACATTATTTTAAAGAGCAAAATTTCTGACACCTGTTTCCACATCCAGAGTTTCCCCTTGAATTGGTCTGGGGTACAGCCTGAGCACTGGAATGTTTAAACATTCCCTAGGTGAGTCTAAAAACCAGACAAGTTTGCCAGCAGCTGGTATAGGTGATACCAATCTGTGAGCAAGCGAATTCTCAGAGAAAAGCTTGAGGTGTGAGTAATTTCTCTCGGAAGAGGGCAATGCACTGAGTGAGCACCTCCTGAGGCCTGACCAGCACCTCTGCGAGAGCTCATGCTGCATCAAGAACGTTAAGCCTTTGCCTGACATCTAAGTTTCAAATGTCTTCTCCATTTCGGTGATTCCTGCTTCCATTTTAAAGCGTACGCAAGAGCACACTCCATGACTCAATAATTCCACCCCTAGTCTGTAACCAACAAAAAGGAACATGTGTGTTCACATGGTCACAGCAGCACTACAGGTGACAACCCTAGCCTGGGAGAGCGACACGAACATCCATCAACAGCAGAACGGATGCCTGAACTTGGCAGTCACACCCTGGATCTGAAACCAGTGTCACAACACGAATGAAGCTCATGAACAAGATGCTGAGCGTAAGAACCAGAGAGTAAAGAGTGTACACTGTAAAACCCTCTTTCCTTTGAACGATGCACACCAACAGGCAAAGGAAATCTATGCTGTCAGTCAGGACCCTGTCCTGAGGGGCTAGTGCCCGGGACATGCCCACTGTGTTCTGTTTCTTGCTTTGAAAATCTGTCACACTATACTGTTATATGTGCGCTTATCTATAGGAGCACTTCAGTAAAGGCTTCTTGAAATGGATTTTTTTTAAAAGAGTGTGTTAAGTGTTTCCGGAATTAGAAGGTTCCTGTTTCCTCGGCCCCATCGGCAAGAGCAGAGGAGGGTCGGCATCCCTGAACGCATTCCTCAACGAATACAGACTCAGCAGCCCATACAGGGCAGGGATGCGGCTTCCGGGACCAGGCCGCCAGGAGGCACTCAGTTGATGCTTGCTGAATTAGCAGCTGTACCTTTGTACGTGCACCTGACTGTCAAAAACGTTAGTGACAAGAGTAAGGCAAGAAAGCATGAGCTAACAACACAGCTTCTGAAGTCTGAGTGCCTGGCTGCAAATCCTGACTCTGCTACTTATTAGTGTGTGACCTAGAGCAAGGTACTTAAGTTCTCAACGTCTCTGTGCTATAAACGGTGATGAGGACGAGGACGATGATGATAACAATCCTAATGAAACTGTGAGGTTTAAAGGAAACAATCCATATGGAGAGCCACATACAATGCCTGGCACACGTGTGCGTGTGTATTAATACACTCCATATAGATATTTTTAAATTATCTATTATTTTTATCTTTCTCTAATAAAGAGTACACAATGCGTAGAACATGTAACAGGTTAAACAGGCATCTTTCACAAGGCCTGAAGACTGAAGTATTTACAGCTCTGAAAAACCAACTGTGTATGTAAACATTTGCAAAACAGCCACTTGTACACTGAGGGTGTACACCACGTCACCAATCTCTGCTCTGTGCTGTGCTCTGAAAAACCAAGAGGCCAAGACCCCCTCCAGTTCACTAGCTGGACTGAGGTGTGCCTTTTATTTGGCCCATTTTACCCTTAAGAACTATTCTGAGTCTGGAGGAATCGTTAACAGGTACACAGAGAAACGCATTAAATGAAAAGGCTCTTTACGACGTACCGGTAAACTACAATTACCATTTCATTCAACTCAGGTTTATTCTGTTGTGATACGTGAACCAATACTGCCCCAACAGAATCTTCTCCAGTACCATACTTCATAGAGGGTTTTAAGCTAATGTTCTAAGTTTGAAGATAGAAAAAAATGAATTAATGTACAGTATAAAAAAACCTCACATCTACCGTTAAATCCAGTTAAAATTAATAGCCTTTCAGAAAAGCCTAAGGAAATGGGGAGGGTTCACACTTAACTCTGACCAGACAGAGACCAAGTTGCCTCTACTGTTTTCTTCAATGGTTAAAGCCCTGAAACAATGGGATAAACCTAAGCTTCCAAGCTGGCAGACTGGAAGAATGATGAATTTTCTTAGCCTAGCACAGTGTTGTTGGTTTTTTTTTTGTAATGTCACGATTTCTGGACTCCCTAGTCTACTCCATCGGTCTACATGTCTGTTTTTATACCAATACCACATTTTTTGTTTGTCTGTCTGGCCACACTGCGCGGCATGCGGGATCTTAGTTCCCTGACCAGGGATCGATCCCATGCCCCCTGCAGTGGAAGCATGGAGTCTTCACCACTGGACCACCAGGGAAGCCCCCAGCACAGTGTTTTTAAAGAATTCTGAAACTGACTGGCATGAGGTGAGGCCAGCCCCGCTTAGCCCTGGAAAGCATCACTCCTTAAGGCCTGAGCCAGGGGTGGGAAACCACAGCGCACAGGATTACAGAACAAATCTGTCGGGGTGTCTGACGTGTGACGCTGAGGCTTTCTTGACCTTCTGTTTGCTCCTCTGTAAAACGCTGATGATTATCATCTGCATCGAAGGCTGACGCGAGAAGCACTTAGCACCATGTAAGCACTCACGTGTGTACCATTCAGAATCTCTGATGCAGACGTGATGGGCTGATCTGCGGCCCCCTCAAGTCCTGTGTTGAAGCCCTCAGGTGACACTGTATTTGGAGACAGGACCTTCAAAGAGGTGATGAAGGTACAGTGAAGCCGGAGGGTATGACCCGCTCTCCCGGGCTATGCTTTCTGCCCCAGCGCACCTGAATTCTTAACTGAGAAGGACAGCAACCTTCTTCCATAAATTTTTCCCAAACGCCAAGTACAAAAATAACAGAGGTGCGCACACAGGGCCCATAAAAGATGCTGAAGCCAGGCTGGAGGGGATGGTGGGTTAAAATTTAGTCCTGGGGAGCTTCCCGGAGGAGGTGACACATGTGACTGGAGGCACATGGACAGAAAGTCATCTCTTCCCTCAACAAGCGTTAATTCACAAGGCTGGGAGGAGGGTGGCTGGAGAGAGAAAGGGTAAGGACTGCCCAGGCCAAGATGTTTAAAAACACAAAGGTGGGCTTAAACGCACAAGTTAGAGGAGCAAAAAAAGAAAAGGTCTTAATAAAGATCACAGTGAAGGTGACACGGTCTTCCCAGCTCCTCTATCGTTCCCCGAAAGAAGTCCTATCATGATGAAAATTCCCAGCAGGCATCACCGCTTCCTGGGTTAACAGCCCCTCCAGATAACCAACCAGGGATTACGTCTGTTGATTCTTTTGCAGGGTCCTTTAGAAAGACAACTACCTCAGAGGCAGCTGATTTTTCTCTATTAAAATATTCTGTAATTGGGCTTCCCTGGTGGCGCAGTGGTTGGGAGTCCCCCTGCCGATGCAGGGGACGCGGATTCGTGCCCCAGTCTGGGAAGATCCCACATGCCGTAGAGCGGCTGGGCCCGTGAGCCATGGCCGCTGAGCCTGCGCGTCCGGAGCCTGTGCTTCGCAACGGGAGAGGCCACAGCAGTGAGAGGCCCGCGTACCGCAAAAAAAATATATATATATATATACATATGTACACATATATATATATATATATTTATATATATATATATTATATATATATATATTCTGTAATAATCTCAATGGGAAAAGAATTTGGAAAAGAATGGATACCTCTATGGGTATAACTGAATCACTCTGTGGTACATCTGTAATGAACACATCATTGTTAATCAACTATACTCCAATATAAAATAAAAATTAAAAAAAATAATAAAATAAAATTTATCTGAGAGATACTTAAGTCTAACCTGAAGAAAAACAACAACAACAAAAAACTGATAAAGGTTTGACACCCAGAACGCAGTAAATGTGAAGAGATTAAAAAGTCAAAAAGACTTAAATAAAAGAAATGAAAAAAAGTCTATCTGGCTGCTGATGGGAGTCTCTGCTCCCAGGAAGCTGATGACAGGACCCTTCAAGAGCAACTTTATCATCCGGGTGAAGAGCTGCTGCATGTGAGAGGGTTTCTTCCGTGAAATCTCTTTAATAAAAAGCATAAAATTGGTACCATTCCTCCCAGAAGCTTTCAGCAGATTACATGCTGTGCAGGAAAAAAAAAATGAAGGAAAAGAAATAAAATGAGCAATCATTTTAAAGAAACAGCAATCGAAATCTATGGGAACCCTAGGCAAAAGGGCCAAACACACCAGGTTCTATTAAGCCACACAGAAAACATCAACACATAACACACACAGATGCCTTTCCCGGTCCAACTAACCAGGCTATTCCTGGTTCAGGCCATCGACTGCGTTGGGACTGGTTCCGTATGAGGCTTACGTGCTCTCCGGACATTCATATGAGCAGTTAACAGTCACTGCGCACTTAGTACTGGGTCGGTGCTAAGCCCATGACAGGAAGCAGTGCACTCGGCGCTACACCCACACCCCCAAGTGGGTACTTATGCTTCCATCTAAAGATAAGGCACTTGAGGCTCAGAACGGTTTCGTAGCTTCTCTTAAGTAACACAGCGATTAAGTAAACCTGGACAATCTAAACCCAGTCTATTCAACTCCAGGTCCCACTTGTAAGCACTGGACTATGTCTGCCTCTCAGGGTTGGATCTGACCAACTCAAGAACCTGGCTGGACTGACATAAAACTCTAGAACCTGTTGGATGTCTGTCTCCAACCTATGAAGTTTTCTCCGTCAGAAAGCTTTTGGTACCTCAACTCCTGAAAGCATTTTTTTTTTTTAATTTGATTTATTTATTTATTTATTTTGCGATACGTGGGCCTCTCACTGTTGTGGCCTCTCCCGTTGCAGGGCACAGGCTCTGGACGTGCAGGCTCAGGGGCCGTGGCTCACGGGCCCAGCCGCTCCACGGCATGTGGGATCTTCCCGGACCGGGGCACGAACCCGCGTCCCCTGCATCGGCAGGTGGACTCTCAACTGCTGCGCCACCAGGGAAGCCCCTGAAAGCATTTTTTTTAAAGGCGACTTACTGCCTCAGAGGAGTGAAAGGGCTACGTTTGTAAGATGCAACTCTCCCAAGCAGAAGTGAAGCCTGTTTCCTATGCTTAGAATAAGTACACAACTACCACTCTTAGTTTCAAAGCTTAATTCTTGCTCATCATTAGAGAAACTAAACAAAGTAACAATAATGAAGGGAAGGCCGGAGATACAATACCATTCTCTGTCCATGGGAATAAGCTGTTCCCTGGGTTCAATCTTGACACTAGTACACAAAACCTCAGGGAATTCCCTGGCGGTCCAGTGGTTAGGACTTGGCGCTTCCACTGCCGAGGCCCGGGTTCCATTCCTGGTTGGGGAACTAAGATCCCACAAGCCACACGGCCAAAAAAAGAAAAACAACAAATAAATAAAAAATAAAATCTGAGAATTACAGTTAAAATTTTAGAAGTAAAAGACTATGGGAATCCTTATACTACAGCTAAGGTGATCATGCCAAGTACTTTAATATGTAAGATATTAAAATACATAACGTTATGTACACTACGGATAAATGAGCCCCAGTGGAGGATGGGATTCTGAAGCCATCCTGGGACCCTCAGATTACAGAAGTCGGGGAGTTTTAGCAGAAAGCAGCCACTCCTTCCTTGGGTCTACCACACTCCAGAGGCCTGAGGAGGTGGAATTTCCAAATTCACTTCCACTAAACTCCCCAATAAGCAGTCCTGCTCTTCCTGAAGCGACTTCTTTGGGAAAACAGTAAGAAAGACCTGCTTTTCAGCACCTAATATTACACCGGAAAGAGCTTTTTCAGGAAGCAAGTGGCTATCTTTTCTTCTTCCATAAAAGCCAAGGCTTCAAAGAGATAAAGCAACTGAACTGAAATAGCTACACCACTCTCCCTACTTATAAATATTAAATAGAGAATCCTCTTCAAAGCTGAGGAGTATAGGGCTTCCCTGGTGGCGCAGTGTTTGAGAGTCCGCCTGCCAATGCAGGGGACGCGGGTTCGTGCCCCGGTCCGGGAGGATCCCACATGCCGCGGAGCGGCTGGGCCCGTGAGCCACGGCCGCTGAGCCTGTGCGTCCGGAGCCTGTGCTCCGCAACGGGAGAGGCCACAGCGGTGAGAGGCCCGCGTACCGCAAAAAAAAAAAAAAAGCTGAGGAGTATAAAGTTCCTCGAGTGAAAGCAACCTTTCTTCAAGCCCATGAGAAAGAGCCCTGAGGGGCAGAAACCCGTGGGACCAAGGGCACAGCGGGGCCAGGCCTCCTGCTTCCATCCTCTTCCCCTCCCAAATCCCCTTACTCTGACGCAGCTGTGCCCCCAGTGACCATCATGATCCCAGCAGGGCAGGGGCAGTACGGGGACACATCCAGATCTGCAAGTGCCAGTCCATCATCTGAGACACCTGCTGCCACCAAGCAGCCACTACTACTGAGAGAGGCCAGCACAGACCAGGAGACTGAAATGCTAATTCGCATAAAACCTAAACTTAATGGCAGGTATCTTCCTAAGGATTACCAAACGCAAATCACCTACAGCTTTTCATCCCCTTGCCTTTTGCAGAGAGGTATCAATGGCACCAACCCAAATCTCTGTCCCAGGCGCAAACCATGGATTCACGGTAACTCTGACTCTGCTCTCTCCAGGCCTAACAAGCAATCCGTCATCTTTTAGGGTCTCCTGGACATCCCCCCTTCTTCTCCAGTGTCACATCCTGGTCTGGAACTCATCAGCACGCAGGCTTAATCCATCATTCTTTCCTTCATCCGTCAAACATTTCGGAGCACCTATTGTGTTCCAGGCACTAGAAAAAACAAGGCACACAGGAATACTGCACTGCTTTAGTTCCCCTCGGCCTCCCAGTGGGGAAGAAAGACGTCTGGATTAAGAACACATCACAGTCCTGTGTAACAAGAGTCATGAAGCGGGACTTCCCTGGTGGTCCAGTGGTTAAGACTCCGAGCTTCCACTGCAGGGGACACGGGTTCGTTCCCTGGTCGGGGAACTAAGATGCCGCAGGCCCCACACAGCGTGGCCAAAAAAAAAAAAAGGGTCATGAAGCAAAGTGTGTCCAACTTCACTGAGAAGGCTTCACACGGGCTGTGGTGTCTGAGCTGACTCTTGACAGGTAAGTAAAAGGATCTGGGGTGAAGGGGGTGGAGACGGAGAAAATGATACTTCTAAAGGCACAGATACTTCTAAAGGCACAAAGACGGAAGGAATGCCCTGGCTCAGAAAGGACCATCAGTTCACTATGGCTGGGATGCCAGATGCATGGAAGGAACAGGCGCTGAGGGAGGCTGTAGTCAGATTCAGAAAGGAGCAGGTCACCGCAAGGAACATGGAGCATTACCACTGGTAATGGACAACCAGAAGGTCCAAACTTCAGCCACAATCAACCTGACGAAGAGCTTGATTTCACCTCTGATGTGTTGGAATTAACTGTCAATATCTAAAAATTAGAAAATTTTATATAAAAATCTGGATTCTTGGTTTCATAGAAAAAAAAAAAAAATCGGGCAACACTGGGCCAACGTCCCCAAGTGGTGACAACTGTTTGGATCGAAGCAGCAGGTGTAGCAGCTGCCCCCTTCAGATGAGATACCTATTCCAGAATTCATGACCATCCTCCCCTGGCCCCTGAAGACTTCTGAATTTGCAATCCCCGGTTTAAACGAGAGAGTTGCAATAAGATGCATGTTACAGGAAAGCAACAGGGGCAGTAAAACTGGAAGCAAGAGGGAAAGTTAGAAAGACATTACAATAGCACAGGGGGGAGGTAACAAAAGCCTGAACTAAGTGAAAACAATAAACCCAGAAAAAGGTAATGAGTCAAGAAATGTTTAACTTGCTCCAGGTGCAAAAACACTTATCAGGTAATTTCCGTGGGGCATTTGTTCAAGCCTACATAGGAGACTATATTAAGAGAATGGAAAAATGATTCAGAACTAATTTTCCATTAAAACACCAAGTGGCTCTTCAGTAAACTGTGTGGTAAGTCCACCCGAAGGCCATCAATCAGCCTGGAGAACTGATGAGGTCCAGCAGCCACGGTCCGGGGATTCTTAACCTGGCTCTCGTGTCCGTTTTCCAGCTGGGACAGAACAAACTCTGGCTGCAAGCTTTCCGAGCTGAGCCCTCGACAAGTGCTGTTTACAAGCAGCCAAGCAGCGGGTGGGATGTAAACCACTGAAACGTCTCGCACCGCCACCAGCAGTTACTTCTTAAACTCATAAACCCGTCCAGCTCCTCCGAGGGGAAAGCCCTCCGGAGAACTTACACAAGCCGTTGACGTCCAGCATGTTGGAGATGCCCCGGTCACTCATGTCCACTTCCGGCTGATTCTTCTCCCGGCTCTCCTCCACCAACTTTTTCAGAGACTTGGACATGACCTGTACCAAACGACAACAACAAAGCACGTGGGCGACGACCAGGAGGGTGCAGAGAGATAAATGAGGAAACCCCCGGCTGGCACTCTCCAGTTTTCCCCTGGCCTTGGAAAGTGGGCACCCGCAGGCAGGGTCCGGGGGCAGGGAGGGGGATGGGGAGGGCGGGACAGGGAGTGGGAAGGGTCCAGCACCATTCCCGCCGCGGGGAGAGAAGCAAACACAAGGGCAACGCCACACACATACTCACTGCGGAGGGCTGCACCTAACAGGCTGCGCGTGGGAACAACAGGCTTCCGCCGGGCTCACTCCGGCGGCGAGAGAGGCACTCAGCCTAGCGCAAAACGAACACCCGAACGAGGAACACGCCCTGCCCCGGCACTCGGCGCAGACGCACATCGGGCCGTTCTCAGCTCCTCGCCCCGCCCGCGCCAGATCGTTCCCTAATTAGGAGAACAGTTTACTAGATTTGGCTTAGCGCGAGACCCCGCCCACAAAAGAATGCGTGCCCCGGGGCCGACCAATCACGTTTGCGTTTCGGCCTCGAGACTCCGCCCCACCCGAGGTTAGCTCCCTCCCCGTTGGAGATTCCGATTGGACTGGAGTCGGCGCGTGCGCACTAGTTCGGCGCAGGCTCAGTTTGTAGGTCGAAGCCAGAGTGGTGTGGGCGGAAGCCGGGAAGTTTGGGCAGCGCCTGCGAAGGGGAAGGTGGTACACCAGGATGGGTCCCGGGGAAGCTACAAGTAAATTTTCTCTCAGTGTACTTCTTTAATTGCGGTTCCACTTACTGGAAGTTGCTGCCCTGAGTCCCTTCCCCACAGCTTCTACCTCCCGCTATATTGTGAGCTCCTCAAAGCAAGAACTCCTTGGTGGTCTGTGTGTCCCCGGCGCCCAGGTCCCAGTCACGGACCCCTGGGTCACAGGAGGGGGAATATACCAGATAAATACGTGACTTCTCTGTTCTTAAGATGTGACATAGCTTAGTTAGCTTTCTATTGAATGATGATTTTCTTATACAGTTTTCATTGTTCTTTTTACTAGAATTTCTGTTTTCTTTTTCTTCTTGTAACCTTTAAGCTTTTCGTTACTCGCTACCGCTTGAAATCCAATGACCTCTTGAAGACTTTAGGAACCTTCTGATTTACTGCTCTAACTTAGACTGATTCGTTCTGTCCTTCCAGTTGAGAAGTTATCTATAATTTCTTTTCATTTGATCCCAGGGTTGAGACAGACATTTCTTGCAGGCATCTTGCTGGAGTAACTACCCTCAAGTCACTTTCTCTAGAAGGATGTATAGGAGGCACAAATTTTGAGTAGTTGCATGTTTTTAAATGTCCTTATTCTGCCCACACCTTTGATAATTTGCCTGACATGGAATTCTAGGTTCAAAAGAAGTTTCTCTTAAATCTCGATGGCATAGTTCCACTGACTTCTGCTTTCAGTGTTGACGCCCAGAAACATATTGGTCTCCTCACATCTTTGCAGGGAACTATTGTTTTCCCTTGGGAAGCATTTGTGATCTTTTTGTCATTCGTCATGTTCGGAAACGTCACCATAATATCTCTGATGGGGGGGTCTTTTCTCGTTTAGTCTGTTTAGGGCTCATTGGGTCCTTTTCAGAGGACGATTCATTTCTCTCTTCCTCTCTGGAAATTGTTTTCTGTTTATCCTTTGAAATTTCTTTCCTGCCATTTTCTCTGATTTATCACCCTTTCGGGAAATCTTATTGGATGGCAGCCTCTTGGGCTGGTTTTCAATAGCTGGGCATTTTTGTTCCCTCATATAATTTCATTTCCTTTTTTTGTTGTTTTGTTTTTTAACTTCATGTTCTGGGAGATTTTCTCTATTTTCTCTTACAAAGCTCTATTAAATTTTTAAAATTTATTTTGGCCATTAATGAAATATGCTTCTAAAGACCTCCTTCTTGTTTAATAGCACCCTGCTTTTGCTTCATGAATGCACACTCTTCTCAGATATCTCCGAGGATAACAATTTTTAAACCTCTCGTGTTTACTAAGTTGTTTTCTCATGTCCCTTTCTTGTTAGTTTATCTCGTCCTTTCCCGTTCAGGCTGCTGTAACTCTCCCTCTGTCTGGTGATGCCTGGTTGTCCTTTGTATTTAAGCATGAAGTCTGAACTGATTTTTCTAGATAGCTGGTGTGGTTTCTTTCTTCCTCTGTTGTTGATGTGTATTTATTTCCCTCCTAGGTCAGCATTAAGTTTCCCTGGGCTGTTTGTTACGTTTCTACAGAGGTTAGAACCCAGTTTTATGATAATCACAAGGCTGCCTTCCCATGCTTGCATTCACTTCTCGTTTTCCAGAAATTTGTTTTCACTCCCTTATAATCTCCTTTCATTCTCTTCACTTCTAGCCATACAATTCTTAATGAAATGTGTCCCTAAATTCCAGATTTTTATACCATGGAACAGGACCAGCTTCCTGGGTATGCAAACTGTGTGCAGTGACACAAAGCTCCAGCCTTAGATGGGCCCCATGGTTAGTTTATTGTTCTGCTATCACCAGCTTGAAATGGTTAATAATTTCTGAACCAGGGGCCCTGCAAATTATGTAGCCATTCCTGCAAGGAAAAGTCAATATTTATCAGAGCTAAAATCCCCTCTGCATCGTCACGGCCAAGTGCACCATGCTTACACACAGCATGTGCTTCAATACCTCCCTCTGGCAGAATATGTACTATCCCTGCCTTTGAGCCCAGGGGGGGGCCAAGCAAAGACAGAGTATGGAAAATGCCTGGTCCCCATGAGGCACTAAAGCCGAATCCTGCGTCTGTACCCTGACACGGAATTAATTCTCGGAGACAGAGTTTCGGGTGAAGTAGAAAAGATTAGCTTTAATACTTTGCCAGGCAAAGGGGGCCGCCGCAGTGGGCTGGTGCCCTCAAAACTGTGTGTCCAACCTGGAGTGGATAGCGAGGAGTTTTATAGTAATGGTTCAAAGAGGGTGTGGTCAGCTCGTGGGCATTCTTCTGACTGGTTGGTGGGGAGGTAAGTGGGGAGTCGTAGGCATCATCAACCTTCTGGTTCCAACCAGCCTGAGGTCTCCGTGCTTGTGGGCAGGACACAGTTAACTTCTCCCACCTGGAGGGGGTTTCAGTACCTGCCAAACAGCCCAGAGATGTTGTGATATGCATCCCTTGGGGGGAGAGGGGGAGGCTAGGACCCTGCCCCAAGGCTGCACTATTGTTTCTTGTGACCGTTCCTCCCTTCCCTAATTAGCAACTGTTTGAACCTGCCCATTGGAGCTCAGGGAAGGTCTTGGAGGCTGAATGAAGCCTATTTCCTGTCATCAAGAAATGGGGGCCACAGGAAGGCCTTCATGCCCTGGAGCCTCATAGGGTCCTGCTATGTATCAGCACTCTAGACTATGACAACAGTGGGTAAATTCACATAAATTATTACATAAATTTAAAATATGCCTTTGTCTCCAATAAACTACTTATGAAGAAACATATAAAGTTACCAAGTTAAAATGTGAAAAGCAGGGAGTTCCCTGGCGGCCTAGTGGTTAGGATTCCAGGCTTTCACTGTTGTGGCCCGGGTTCAATCCCTGGTTGGGGAACATCCCGCTGACCAAGTGGCATGGCCAAAAAACAAAGTAAAAAAAAAAAAAAATTTTGGGCTTCCCTGGTGGCGCAGTGGTGGAGAGTCCGCCTGCCGATGCAGGGGATGCGGGTTCATGTCCCGGTCCGGGAAGATCCCACATGCCGCGGAGCAGCTAGGCCCGTGAGCCATGGCCGCTGAGCCTGCGCGTCCGGAGCCTGTGCTCCACAACGGGAGAGGCCCCAGCAGTGAGAGGCCCGTGTACCGCAAAAAAAAAAAAAAAAAAAAAAAAAAATTTTGAAAAGCAAATTTCTCATTAAATATCCAAATATTATCATATCATTTTCCTTCCAATAACTTCCCCATTAAATTGACAGCCATAAAGTGACTTGAGGTCTCAATAAGTTAAACGTTTTCTTCCGTTAACGGTATTTTCGACTCTGTCTAATCTCTAAGTTTTTACTAAAATAACAAGAATTGCATCAGCATTTTTTCTAGGTCATATAACAGTGGCAGTCTTTTTTAATAATGTCACTAGATCTATGAAGATAGCTGGGCTGTCATATTACTAAGTTCACACTGAATCCCTCTGGCAGGATGGGAGGCGTTCTCTTTGGTGGCTGCTGAGGCTACAATCACATCCTGTCACTCAAGTTTTACAAGCTTTTCTGCACCTCATTTCCCTCAACTGTAAAATGGAGGTGACGGCTCTGAGTGTCCCATTTCCACGAGTGATGTGAGAAGGGTGCCTGGCAGAGAGCAAATGTTATAGAGATGTTAGTTCTCCTTTCTCTGAACAAAATTAATGATGTTACTACTCCCTAGGGGAGTGTGTGGCGGATTTTTAACAAATTCCTGTTAATTAAATGGAGTTGAAATTTAATAGGAAATTAGAACAAGTAGAAACCAGGACCTGTCATCGGCCCCGTCCATCCCCTGGGGCGTTCTTGACAAACGTCTGAAGTGCCGGGAGATTCCTGGCCTGTGGTGGCCTCTGGCTGAGTTATCCCAGGCAGTTCCCTGAAGGTCAGATGAGGGCAGCTCTGGCCAGCAATGGCTAACTTAACCGTAGCCGGTGCTGGCCAGGCTGTGCTCTGTTCTTCCTGCCGAGGCCCAGTTCTTTAGGCAGACAGAGAAGGAGAGGGGGAGAAAGGACACGTGGTGAGTGGAAGCCCAGCTCCCTGACTCCCGGGCTCCGCTGACTTCCAGGTAAGACCTCCCCTCACCCCCTCGTCGAGACCACTCATTTTACATCGTGGCTTTTCAGATCCTACTTATGGCCTCTACAGAATGTGAGCAAATATTCTTATTTTCTGTTTTCAGTTTTCAGTGTAGAAATGACAGACTGATGTTGACTCTGCTGTCTTCATCTTGGTAGATACACTTTCCAGATATTCTCATGGGCCTCCTAGGAATCATGTCTCTCTGAAAAGGACTCTTGTAGACACTGTTACTCTAATGACGCAACCACAGGTCAAATCATCTCTTAACTGGTCGACAGCTGCATACGTTACTCTTGCTTTCAGATAAAACAACTGTTTCATAGGTTATTGTTCAACTTTCTCCATATTCTGTAACTTTGTGATTCATTTTTAGATAAAAGAGCTAGGTCTTAGATCTACTCCTATCAAACTTCATCTTGAGGGTTTCAGCCCATTGTTCCGGCTTTGTTGGTCTCTTCATTGCGTTCACTGTTCTTTCCAATGGAGTGTCCTCCACAAAGCTGATGCATCCATCCATGGTAGAGCGAAGGTGAGAATATCTCATTTATGTGGCTCTGTAGTCTGTGCAGAGATCATTTCCCTGGCATTTGAGTAGTACAGGAAGACGCAGTTACACATTCGATAGCGTCTTTCATTCACTGGGCCCCATGTTCTTAGTAAGACTTATCTTTCCATATTTAACCTAACGTCTCTTGGTTAAAGGCAGCAGAAAACATGGTCAAAGCATTGCTTAACTATGTATAACTTCGCATCTCGTGTTGTTAAACTGCGAACAGACAACAGTGGTACGTAGGGAAACTGCAGCACAGAGAGTTAAGGAAGTTAACTAGAAAGGCTAAAATTCAAACGCAGGCAGCTTGGTTCCGGAGTTCCTATACTGAAGGACTCATATACTTTTTTAAAATGGAAATATTCAACTCGAAATTTTACACATACCCCATAGTGAAAGACAAATTTTAATGAGTTAAAAAAAATAATGCAGCATCACTGTTTATATTTCAGTAGCATTTATCATCCCCAAATTGACATTCACAGTGAAAACAGTACTTCTATTTTATTAACTTTTGAAAATGTACAGCACATATGCCATAATCATTTCCACCCCTTTAAGGGATTCTAGAAAATTTCAGCTCAAAATATTAGATTAAAGAAGCTACATTCTACGTGCAAAAAATGTACACAGATTTTGATTCCACATGTACTTTGATGAATAACAAAGAAGTTCAGATTATTCTCAGTGGCACAGGCAGGGGGGACAGGTATCAGGATGGCAGAATCCCGTCCAGCGTGAGGTCTGAGGGTCCAGCCCCTGCAGAAAAACCAAAGTGCTGAACAGACCCGGCCTCCTGCGGTTAGCTGGCCCAGGTTAACCGGATTGCTGACGGTCGGGCTGCATACTCTGCATGAAATTTTATGAAGACACGATGTGACGAGGCCACGAAGGGAGCTATGTCAGTGTCCTAAAATTGAAAAAAAAAAAAAAAAAAAAAAAAAAAAAAAAAAAAAAAAAAAAAAAAAAAAAAAAAAAAAAAAAAAAAGAAAAGAAAAAAGAAAAAGAGAGAGAGAGAAGTAACAAATTATATATTTCACAGATTTGAAGATTTTTCCACAAGGTCAGGTGTAGGAAAGAAGTATGTCGTAAAGGAGCCTTCTAGAGTTGACAGTAAACCTGCATACATTTCTAGAAGTAACCTTGCTAAGAATTAATGTAGAGACTTTACAAAAGGGTGTTGCTGGGTCTGGTGAGGGTGACGAGGAGAGATGGAGGGCGACTAAGTGGGCACAGGGTTTCCTTCTGGGCTGACGAGGAGGTTCTAAAGCTGACTGTGGTGACGGCAGCTACACAGCTCCAGGAACTGACTAAATACTCTTGAAGCTAACCCTTTAAGTAGATGATTTCTATGGTATGTGAATTATGTCTCAATAAAACCATCACTAAAAATTCAATTTCCAATTCAAGTTCTTACTGAAATTTTCATTTTTCTGAAGGGACACACAACTTATATCTGCAACTAAAACGAGCATATGAGTAAAATATACTACTTTCCCCCCCTTAACATCTGTACTTTCCTTTTGGGGTTGATGTTCATATCTTTTGGGGGAACAGGGTGTGTGTGCGTGTGTGTGTGGGGGGGGGCAGAAGGGGTGGGAGGTAGATGGGTCTCTGTTTTCTCTCATTTCTAAATCATTCATTTAATATTGATTGAGAGATTTCCATGCTGTGGGCATTATTATTAGCACTAGGAATATAAAAAAATGAACCAAACACGCAAATAGCCCTGTTCTCACGAATCTTACATCCTAACGGGAGGAGGCGAAGCAGGAAGCAAATAAGTCAGTAACATGCACAGTAGGTTGGATTGTCCTGGAGACAGAGCACGTCACGCAGGGTCAAGGTTGCAGTCTGGGGACATGCTCCTCTGTTCTGCTTGGGTCCCCTGCCTTGGTCCTACCCAAGAGTCATCAAAAAGCAGACTTATTTCCAAGACAGTAAATTATTCAGGTGAGTGCAGTAGAGGGATTTTTTTCCTAAGAGAGATATCAAGGGATACACAATATTGTACATTCCTGTGCACATGCACTTTTTCCTTCCATTTCAACCTGCTCGCAAATTTCTACTTGGTATTCTATGCTGACAAACTAGTACGAGCAGATAACAGAAGTTTTAACTCCCGTTTGATCCTCCTAATTTTCCTGCCATTCTTTCATGTTTCTAGATGTTCAGATTCTGTAACTGAGAGCAATGCCCATGAACAATGACAGTTATCATAAAAGAAAACATCTTCAAATCACCATGTGATTAGACATCTAAGGAGTAGCTCCCACCATCATTCTGTAAATAAACTGACTTCACTGGACTGGAAATGCTAAAGAGGTCAGTGGTATCTTTAAAAAATAAAACAATTGCACTTGAAACTATGTCTAATTTATAAAAGAAAATTTAAAACTGGGAAAATATTGTAAACACCAATAGTTAAGAAAAATTGACATATCTAGTTATAGACTCGAATTTAATGTGACATTGGTTTCAGTGGCAGTAAGTTCTCTCAGTGCCTCAGTTTCTCTTATCTGCACAGTCCAGGGTATCAAATGGGGTTGTATGTTTGAAAGTCACTGAAAACCAAAAAAAAAAAAAAAAAAAAAAAAAAAGTCATACAGACATAAAGTAATGGTATTGTGAAAATGTCTCTTTTTGAAATTGTTACAAATTTCAACTAAATGTCTAAGACTTAATCAGCTTCTAAATCTGGCATGTGATGCATTTACTGGGGTCTCTTTTCTGTGGGCCCCTGTGAACAACTGCAAGACAGTATCTGCTGATCAGGTGACGCAAATTCCTCCCCCCAAAATTAGCTCTGTGTATAAGGACAGAGCTACCAGAGAGTTTATTGAAGGGTTGTCTATAAACCAGAGGCGCTTCATTCAACAAATTAGGCTGCACCCAGAACAGAAACAACCCAGTGATTAAATACCATCTCCCAGTTTGTTTAATGGTATGGTAAGATGTCAATGATGTATCAGTCAGTGGACAAAAACACACCACAAAACAATACAAATTATCTGTGCATAGGCAAACATATTCAAAAGAAAGTGTTTTGAATATGAAGAATACAGAAGAATATATGGGAGGATTCTCAGGGTTTTAGAAAAAGGTATCTATTTTTTGATATTTCTGAAAATAACATTTATCAATTTTTACAAACTGTAAGTTATACTCTAAAAACTCCCTCGATTTCCAGCAGGTGTAATTCTCTGTCAGTTTGATTTGAAAGCACAAATGAGTAAAGAGCAAAACGGTAAGAAACAGATAACTTCTCATCAGTAGTCACATTTCCCTTACAAGAAAGCTCTGTAAACATCTACTTGCACATAAAAATGGGAGGGCACTGAGGGCAGATGTAAGCAATACTGAGTCAACATCAGAATTCTAACTTAATGTTTAGGGAAGATCTATTACATCGAGATTTACAAAAACAAACTGTTAGTCCCCAGGCTAATTGTTAATATCCCTGTGCGTTTCTTCAAAGAATTCCCACAATTTTCGGCAAAAAGTGAACGAAACTTTGGAGCCGGGCATCCAAAGTTTCTATACAGTCAGCCCTCCATACGGGTAGGTTCCACATCGCGGATTCAACCAACCACAGAATCCAGCAGGTACACAACCCGCGAATACGGAACCCGCAGATATGGAGGACTGACTGTATTCACTGCACTAGGCCAGGTTTTGTTTTTTTTAATTTACTTATTTACTTATTTTTATTTTTGGCTGCGTTGGGTCTTCGTTGCTGCACGCGGGCTTTCTCTAGTTGCGGGGAGCGGGGGCTACTCTTCATCAATGTGCGTGTGCTTCTCACCGTGGTGGCTTCTCTTGTAGCGGAGCACGGACTCTTGGCGTGCAGGCTTCAGTAGTTGTGGCACGTGGGCTCAGTAGTTGTGGCTTGCGGGCTCTAGAGCACAGCCACAGTAGTTGTGGCGCACGGGCTTAGTTGCTCCGCGGCATGTGGGGGTCTTCCCGGACCAGGGCTCGAACCCGGGTCCCCTGCACTGGC
>RJWK010044350.1:0-18408 GCA_004363435.1 Platanista minor | reverse complement strand
GTCGGCGATGATCCTCCATGCGGGAATCTCTCCGCCTTGCCCTCCGCGCCCCTGTTGCCGTGCTCTCCTACGCGACTCCGAAGCTTCCCCCCTCCGCCACCCGCAGTCTCCGCCCGCGTCAGGGCTTCTCAGTGTGTGGAAACCTTTCCTGCTTCACAGCTCCCTCCCACTGGTGCCGGTCCCGTCCCTATCCTCTGTCTCTGTCTTTAGGGTTTTTCTGTTTGCCCTACCCAGGTAAGTGTGGAGTTTCCTGCCTTTTGGGAGGCCTGAGGTCCTCTACCAGCGTTCAGTAGGTTTTCTGCAGGAGTTGTTCCACGTGTAGATGTATTTCTGGTGTATCTGTGGGGAGGAAGGTAATCTCCGCGTCTTACTCTTCCGCCATCTTGTCTCTCTCCTACAAAGCTTTTTAACATTGATTATTATATTTAATCTTCCCAGCATCCCTGAGTAATGTATTATTAGCTCCATTTTGCAAATGAGGGAGGCTCAAAGGCATTAAGTGAATCACCAAACTGAGCCTTGATTCTCCAACCTACAATAAGCACTTCGTAAGACCACAGTGAAAACCAAAATGAGTCAGACTTATATCTAGATGTATTTTTCCTTCACCTTAAAAACATGATGAATCTTAAAACAGAACATTCCGTAACAGTGACAGAATACCACAGACTCCAGGATAAGGGAAATCCTTCCTAGCTTCTCCATTCTCTTGCATGCTTCGTTAATTTGATATTTAGGTCACTGGTATTACAGGCTTGAAGGAGCTAGCTGGTCCTATAGAAAATGAAAAACCCTCTAAATAAAAACTAGGCCTGCTACATGTTTATATACATGGAAGTGACTCTTTCCTTCCCAAGACAGATAAGTGGTGGTATGACTAGCTTAGTTGGGATGTACATAATATCACAAAATGACAAATGCAAAGATATGGGTGCTAGGGAAGTGGAAGGTATCAGAGGTCAGCCAAGAGAATGTCACCTCTTGGCTTCTTGCAGTGCAGTCTGTGGCTACAAACTCCTGAGTCACTTCTGAAACCTGCCATTTTAACATCTGGATAGTCTGAGTGGTCCAGCTCAAAACCATCCATTTCTGAACACCATCTCTTTCTTCCACAGGGTCACAGTGGTAGTGGGCTGGGGATCTAGAAGCCAGGTCTGCACTTTGGGTCCCTGACTGTTGGTCTCAGTTGGTGGAACTGAGGCAGCCTGGGCCAATCAAATTCTCTTGCCTAGAAATTTGGAATTGGAATTTAGAAGGTAGTTAATCTCTGCATGCAGTCAAGACCATAATGTGAAAACCGGGCTGTGGAACAGCCATATTCTGCCTTGTGGATAAAGGAGCACCTTTTTAAAAAGTGCAGAGAGACACAGAGAGAGTGGAATGAAGCAGTGGCACAAAAACAGAAAGAAAGATATCAAGAGAAAAAGAGACAGAGACAGAGAGTACTGTCCTATTTCTAGGCCCACTCCCTTCCTGAAGGCCTAAGATTCTGTGAGAACCCCTATGCTCTCTTGTCATAAACGCCATTTGGTTTAAGCTAGTTGGCAGACTGGCCAGTTGTTTACCAAGCCATTCCCTTTCCTTCTGGGCACACAGCCAAACTACATTCCCAGGCTTCACTGCAGTTAGCTGTGGTCATGTGACTGGGCCTTGACCAATAAAATGTGAGAGGAAGTGATATTCTCTACTTTCAGACTTGGCTTAAAAACCTCCCCTATGATTCTCCACTAGTTCTCTCTCCTCATAGGCCAATTAAAGGTCAACACCAGGGACAACGGTGAAAGTCACGTGTTGAAGATGTCAGCACCTCCTCAGCCTAAGGTCCTGACAGAATGTTTGGAGCAGCCATGCCACCCTCACCAAGTGGACTTTACAAGCTCAAGAAATAAATTTCTCTTATGTTAAGACTTTACAGGCTCTAAGTGACACAACATCAAGCTTTATCTGAACTAATACAAAGTCATTTCAGTAGGTTTTTTTTTTGAAACCTGCCACCGAAGAATCTTGAAATATCACACCTCCAGCAGTATCTCTTCTCATTCAGTTGCTGCTTGTTAAAAAGGCTGAAGAACTTGGGCCAAACACCTTGTGCGCCAGGCTCTGGAGCCTGCAGCAGAGGGCAGAGGTAAAGGACTCAATATCCAGGATGCCAAACAAGGCTACCCCAAGTGACATCACACACCCAAACACATTGCCTGTTTTGTTGACAGATATCCTTTGAATGTTCTACCAGTTCTGAGAGTAATCAGCCACCGTTTCAGTCTCCCTATGGCTGTGCAAGCTAAAAGCAAAAGCCTTTCATGTAGGAACTTTGTGTTTCTACTGAACTCAGTACTGAATGTTTCCTTTCCAAATGATTCAGGCAGATTTTCAAGATGGACCAGTAACACCTTATTCAAATACTGGAGTTCTAGAAAGGAGAGGACTGACTAAAGAAAATGGCTTTATCAAAGAGCTGTATTGACACCTGCTATGCCTTTAAGTATTCTGGAAGATAGGCTTGAAAGTAACAGTTCTATACATGCAATATATGAATTCCTGTTCTCTCCATGTAAGCAGTAACTCCTGTGACCACCTACAGGTGTCGGATAGGGAGGGTGGGAGGGAGATGCAAGAGGGAGGAGATATGGGGATATACGTATATGTATAGCTGATTCACTATGTTATAAAGCAGAAACAAACACACCCTTGTAAAGCAATTATACTCTAATAAAGATGTTAAAAAAAAAAAGAGCAAATTTAATGGAGTAGTAGGGCTATTAAGAGAGGACATATAAGGCAGATCTTCTTGACATTATTTTACAAACCTGGCTGTCTGGTCAATAAAATGTCTCTAGAACAGATGCATTAAATGCAATGGAACTCATTTTAAGTCCAAGTGCTTGCTTTAAATGGCATGTAGTTTTTGTAACATTTAAACTAATGGTCTTTGTTGTCTATGACATGTACAAGATTGAAGGTGTGAGAGCTTCAATTAAGGGAAAACAATGAAAACACCTCACCTTGAGGTAATTTTATCAGTCTTTCAAGAACAAAATGTGGGAAATATTAGGACCTCGCTTTGGGATCTGTTTTTTAGCAGTTGTGCTAAGGCCCTGGGAGATTCTGAGCACATAAAATCAATCACTGTCATCCCAACTGTAGCCCCTTTCCCAGACTCTCTTGATGTCCCACTTTACCCTAAACACACCATTTTGCTCTCCTCTTAAAAAAATCCCATACAATTTATAAGCTAAAAATGTGAAAGATCAAAAAATTAAATAGAATGTGGCCTTCCCCATCCCTGGAAGAGTCTGTGTCCCTGGAGAGATATGGTGGTGGGAGGGAATATAATTTCTTCAACATCTTTTCGCGTATCTCAGCATCATGGTCCACAAAAGAGGAGTGAATGTGATGGAAGAAACCCCAGTAAGACCATACTCAATTTCTTCAGTTTCCTACTTTTATAGTTCACCTTAGAAGACACAAATAACCTCATAATTATCTCGTTTAATATTTATGACTTTGAAATAAGAACTGTAATTCCTGGTTTACAAATTTAAAGATTAGACTGGAAGAGAGTATAAGAAGGTCAACTATCCAATTAAATGTCAGAGAGAAAGAGACTTGATTTTAAACACAGGGTTCATTCTGTTGTTCCAAGGACTCTTTCTGATGCTCACACTTGTTGATCTAATTTTCTTTCCCACATGACTTTAACACTAAGAGTGTATCACTGGGACATCCCTGGTGGCACACTGGTTAAAAAATCCACCTGCCAATGCAGGGGACACGGGTTCGAGCCCTGGTCCGGGAAGATCCCACATGCCGCGGAGCAACTAAGCCCCTGCACCACCACAACTACTGAGCCCGCACTCTAGAGCCCGTGCTCTGCGACGAGAAGCCATCGCAATGAGAAGCCCGCGCACCACAACGAAGAGCAGCCCCTGCTCCCCGCAACTAGAGAAAGCCCACGCACAGCAACAAAGACCCAATGCAGCCAAAAATAAGTAAATAAATATATAAATAAGTTTTAATAAAAGAAAGAATCAGTGCCATTCACTAGAGCTTTATAGACAAAGTAGAAATACGTGGGTAAGGACACAGTATAATTTACAGCTGACTCTACAGCCCCCTTCAGAGATTACTGGTTAAGAGTAATCAGGGCTTCCCTGGTGGCGCAGCGGTTGAGAGTCCACCTGCCGATGCAGGGGACACGGGTTCGTGCCCCGGTCTGGGAAGATCCCACATGCCGTGGAGCGGCTGGGCCTGTGAGCCATGGCCGCTGAGCCTGCGCGTCCGGAGCCTGTGCTCCGCAATGGGAGAGGCCACAACAGTGAGAGGCCTGTGTATCACAATAAATAAATAAATAAATAAAAGAGTAATCAACTGCAGTCAATCAATGACAAACAACAGGGCCCCCTCTGCCAAAGTCCTGATTCATACTTATCAGCTGTTTGTGAGGAACACACAAAATGTATGCTCACTGAGTTTCTTGGTTAACAAAACAGTGCTGATGGTTGATGGATTAGTGGCACAACCAGAGCAGACATGGCATTCAAATTTCCTGCCCATCAGGACAGGAATAAATACACAGATGTAGAGAATGGACTTGAGGACACGGGGAGGGGGAAGGGGAAGCCGGGACAAAGTGAGAGAGTGGCATGGACATACATACACTACCAAATGTAAAATAGATGGCTAGTGGGAAGCAGCCACATAGCACAGGGAGTTCACCTCGGTGGTTTGTGACCACCTAGAGGGGTGGGATAGGGAGGGAAGGTGGGAAGGAGATGTAAGAAGGAGGAGATATGGGGATATATGTATATGTACAGCTGATTCGCTTTGTTATACAGCAGAAACTAACACACCGTTGTAAAGCAATTATACTCCAATAAAGATGTTAAAAATAATAAAGTCTATACAAAAAAAAAAAAAAAAAAAATTCCTGCCCATGTACTGTGCTCTTACTAACTGGGAACTGGCCCTAGGGCTATTCGAGTCCCTTTACCCTGCCCACTGCTGGCTGGAGCAAGGGGAGACAGCTGATTCAGGCTGGGTCAAACCACTTCTGTCCTCACAACTTGGAACTGGGATAGAGAGCATAGCTGATAGGCTGAGTATCTTGGTTTGCAAGTAACACAGAGCCAGGGGCTGAAGGTAAAGTCTGAAGGTGGCCGGGATGGGTCTTTACTACAGTGAAATGGAAGATAGATTCTACAGAAAAAGGAAAATGTGAAGCAAACTTCAGGGAAGGGTAGGCAAGAGGTCACATGACACCAGACCAAGGGAGATGGGAAGGCCTTGGTCACTTCCAGCTCCAGGCTCTCTCTCATCAGCCTTAGCTGTGATTTCTGCCCTTGAATTCTACGAAACATCCCTATTCCCTGATCATAAATCTTCCCTCACCTAAACTGAGCGAGGAACCTCTGTTCCTTATGAACAACCAACCAGAGCTTTATTCAAATTCATGAATATTTTTAAATCCTGCTCCCTTTGTAGGAGGAAACAAGATATAAGAGCTCAAGAGCCTACACTCTTCAGAACAGCATCCTGGGCACAGACTTCTCAACCTCTGTGTCCTGGCTGCTCCTCAGAGGAATTAGTCTTTATCTAGAAGATTAAATGATTCCTACCACTGGGATACTGTCCTTACCAAGTGACTCTTTCATACAAAGTGCTGTTGGAGCCCTTACAAGGGCTGAGAGTCAAGAATGTATTGAGTTTGCTGTAGATTGTGTGATTGTTTTTGTGCATGTTTGGTTAAAAATGTGTTTATACTTCTGTCTTGAGTGTCTCACTGTTAATGAGTTTGTGGGGGATGAACTATAACAGACACCTCTTATCACACAAGGTTGTAAATTATCAACCACAGGAAACAGGGTAATTGTGAATAACTGAGTGGGCTTGGTTAATAAGCGTGAAACTCTGGAGGTAGCAGAAAAATGAGAGGGGATCGTGGAGGGTGAAGATTTCTTCTTTTGTGTTGCCTCAGGGGACAGACCTGTAACTACTTGGTAGCAACTAATTTTATCTCCAAATAGTAAAAATCCTTTGAAATGAACAAGCAGTCTAGAAACAAAATGGCCTCCAAGTGAATTCTTCCCATCCCTGCAAACACAGAAGCTAAAAATCTTCTCATCAGACAGATGGCAAAGGAGATCCTTGCAAGAATAAGATCTCTAAATTGTCCCACTCTTGCAACTTAGGAAACACTAAATTATCTTAGAAATCCACCCCCACTCTTCTTACTTTTGACTGCCTTTCATTAAGCACTGTTAAGTAATACTTCATTTAACCAACACAACAATCTTCTGAGGTAGATATTATTACTCCCATCTTACGTGTAAGGAGTATAAGGCTTCCATATCTTAAGTAACTTATCCAGAATCAGCCAACTACCAAGTAGCAGAACCAAAACTTCAACCCAGATCCCTACCCGTTGTTCATTCAACCACTTACTCACCTTGCTGTATAATGGGTTACCTTACACCAGCAGCACTGTAGCTTATTAGAAACGCAAATTCTCAGGTCTCACTCCAGACTTTCTAAATGAGAATTTGCAGTTTAACAAAATCCCTGGTGATCTGTATGCACAGGAAAGTTTTAGAGATGCTATCTTATAAAAATCTATGTTTTAATTATCCCCAAAGCACTACTGCCCATTAAACCTGCTCCATGGTCCATTCTATCCCTGGGCTTAGTCTAAACCTTGGGCAATATACATGATTCATCTTCTCACTCTTAGTTACTGTATCAGTCATGGTTTTCATTTTCTGTATTTCCTGCTGCTTTGACATCTTTGCGGTCTTGCTGACACAGGAAGGGACTACCCCTCCCAAGGTTGGCTAATTCCTAGAGCGGCAAACATTTGCCCAAGAGCATGCTCTCCAAAAGCAAACCAGCCAATCCAGAACCCCTACCTCCACCACCATCTCCTTTATCGGACCCTCACAGTGCTCTCATATGGCAAGCCACTCTCCACCTGTCCTAATCACCCCAGTGCCAGGTGTCAGACAAGGAGGAGAAGCCCTTACACCCCAGGGCCTGTTGAGATTATTTAAACTAGCTAATCCTAAACCCGTCTTCTCTGCCTTGCCTTGCTTTTCCCACAGAAATCACCAAAAAGGCTCTTGCCCACGTTTTCCCCTCACTCTGTCTGCCTTCTGACTGACTCAGTTGCTTTCCCATGTCACCCTGTGAGGCATAACATGCCTTCTGTCTCCAGGGATCTGTGAGTGCAAACATTTCTTCCTCATGACAACGTTTTCCATGTCTGCATGCCTTACCATGCCTGATTAAAACAAATCCTGGACACATTTTAAAGCAGTTAATATAGGCATACCTCGGAGATAATGCAGGTTTGGTTCCAAACCACCGCAATTAAGCAAATATCACAACAGAGTCGCACAAAGTTTTTGATTTCCCAGTGCATATAAAAGCTATGTTTACACTATGCTGTAGTCTATTAAGTGTGCAATAGCATTTTGTCTTAAAAAGGGTACATACCTTAAATAAAAAATACTTTATTGCTAAAATATCCTAACCATCATCTGAGCCTTCAGTGAGTCAATCTTGTTTGCAATAGCAACATCAAAAGTCACTGACTGATCACAGATCACCAAACAAGTACAGTAATAATGAAAAAAACTGAAATATTGTGAGAATTACCAAAATGTGACACAAAGACACAGAGTGAGCAAATGCTGTTGGAAAAATGGGATTGGTGTCCATCACTCCCAAAAGTTTGCTCATCCCCCTTTGTAATCATTCCTTCTCCCACCTGACCCCTTCAGAAACCACTGATCTGCTTTCTGTCACTATAGATTAGTTGATTTTCTAGACTTTTGTATAAAAGAATCACAGAGTATGTACCCTTTTATTGTGGCAAAATAATGCATGACATAAAATTTACCATTTTAACCCTTTTTGCATGACATAAAATTTACCATTTTAACCCTTTTTGAGTGTACATTCACATTGTTGTGCAAAGTGTGTACTCTTTTTTGATTTCTTTCATTCAGCATAGTATTTTGAGATTCATTCATGTGCAACAGTTCACTCCTTTTTATCACTGAACAGTATTCCATTGTATGGCTATACCATGATTTGTTTATTTATTCACCTACTGATGGACAGTTTGATTGTTCCCAGTTTGAGGCTGTTTGTAAATAAAGCTGCTGTGAATATTCATGTACAAATCTTTGTAAAGACAACTTTCCATTTCTCCTGGGCAAGGGCCTAGGGGTGGAATGGCTGGGGCATATTTAACTTTATAAGAAACTGCCTGTTTTTCAAAATGGGTATAGCATCTTACATTCCCGCCTATGGTATATGAGCATTCCAGTTCCTACACATCCTTGCTAATACCCGGTATGGTCAGATAATTCTTCTAGCAACTCAAATAGTTGTATAGTGGCATCTCACTGTGGTTAAATCACTTAGAAACAGTTTGACGCTTTCAGGTCTTACTTTTAAGATTTCTTAGGTGGGAACTTACAGCTACCAAAGGGGAAAGGGAGGAAGGGATAAATTAGGAGTTTGGGATGAACATACACACACTCCTATATATAAAATAGATACCCAACAAGGACCTACTGTATAGCACAGGGAGCTATATACTCAATATTTTGTAATAACCTCTAAGGGAAAAGAATCTGAAAAAATAGATATATATGTATGTATAACTGAATCACTTTGCTGTACACCTGAAACACAACATTGTAAATCAGCTATACTTCAATAGAAAAAAAAATTTTTTTAAAGATTTGTTAGGTGGGACCAAAGTAGTAGTCAGTCTCGGGCTAATAATTCCCCAATACTGAGACTAAACCCTTCTGAAGGCTCTATTTAAAGCCTCGTATACCATGAAGTTTTCCAAGGTGGTTGGTGGGAACAAGCACTATTCCCAGCCTCCCAGGAGGGAGGGTAAAACTAACACCTGTTATTCCACCTTGGCAGGAAGATGAAGAGCCTCCAACCGGGTTTTTGACCTTCTTTAGTGGTTCAGGTTAAGTAGATTCAAACCTCACTTTGGAAAGTGAGAATTCAAGCCTTCAATTTTCTTGAGTATTTGAACAAAACAAAACAGATTATCTCATTTAACATGTTACTGCATTCACAATGGAGAGCCTCCGCTGTGTTTTGTTTGGCTGAGTTTCCAGAAATAATTTCATATGACCACAGCACAGGGTGATGGTTCTCTAGCTAACGATGACAAGTCATGTACATACAGTTTATTCTAGCCCATAACTTCCCAAGGTATGCTCTTTATGGTCTTACATATACAATGATTTCAATGCATTTGTAATATTTACAATTCAAACTTGGATAAAACTAGTGTGATAAAAAGTAAATTTTGAGTCAGGGTAAAAACAAAGCACAGTGAAGGGCATATGCTTCTGGAGTCATTCAGGCCTGGATTTGAACCCTGGTTCTTCACTTACCAGTGTGTCAAGTTGAGCAACTTATTTAACCTCTCTGAGCTGCCAAGAAAGCAAGCTGCATTCAAACGAGGGAAACAGGTTCACCACTAGCTAAAAAAGTGTGATGACAGAATGTAATGCATAGTTTCCATATAATGTCTATAATGCATTTCCACACAGTGCATATAATATTGCAAGTAATTAAGATACAAAATATTACAATGTATTTTTATTATTATTATTTAAAAATTATTATATAGTGGAATGGCTTCTTATCATAGAGTCTACAATCTGCAAAAACACGGACATACTAGAATTTCTAGTTTAGAAGTTCTAGATTTGTAGGTTCAAATGTAAGGGTGAACCAAAGGCACTGCGGCAATTTCAATTCTTCTTTCTTTTAATTGTGAACAAATAAACGATTATTAGATAAAATGGTAAGATGAAATTATTTGTCATTACTACAAACTCTCTGTACTTGAATATCTGGAGCGTAAAATTCCTCAAGCCTTTTTGCCCCTGACGCGACTATCCCAACAGCTTCCTTTCTTGATTTTCACAACTGTAGAATGGGAGCAATAGCAGTACAGCATACCACCATGATATAGATCAAACAAGATACTTCTTTTAAAGCACTTAGCATGGTACTCCAACATAGGCTCTAATTATTTTTTATACCCTGAACATTCAGGCAACAGCGCTTCAGATCAAGGCAAGTTAAGAGCTTAAAAGTTCTCTCAGTGGGATCATCATAAGTTATAGACCGATTTAATTGTTTCAAGTAAAACAAGAACCACAGATAGTATAGCACCTTAAAAGATGTATACCATGTTGTTAGCCTCTTAAAATTTCTTGAGTGACATTTGCCTGTTTTAAGTGAAAATGTATTTGGGAGCCATTGTAAAAATAATGGTTTAATTTTGCTGATTTTACTTCCTAACCAAAGTCTGAAAAAACAAAAATTATTAAAAGGATCAAAAATTGTCAAGAATTTTTATATTTTAAATTCTTCAGGTATAGTTGAAATCACTGTTCCCCAATCAGAATCTAAGTTTCCTGAGAGTAAGGACTATTTATTGTTAATTATTCTCTATTATTTCTAAGTAACAAATAATTAAATGTGTGGTGAATTGACCAGATACCTTCTTTTCTCCATCTTAAAATATCAAATGTAAGCAGAAAAGAAAATCACTAATTACCTAAATAAACACACCTGTATTTAAAACTGAGTTTGAAGTCACAGAAATTATTGTATTAGCAATTTGCTCTTTCTGCTTCAAACTAATTCCCATCCTTCTAAAAACATGAGTGAAATTAATATTAACCATTTTGATCCTGTTCTACTTATCTACATCTTACTCATCGTTTGACGGACTGTCTATGTGGGAGGTTCCCTCTGTGTTCTCCAGCCCTTACTGGTATCTTCCCTCACTTCCAGACTCCTATAACACCTGTGGCCTGTTACATAGTTTAAAAAAAAAGTGTCTCCACTCTGGAGGCATTTCTGACACTTCAAAGTACCTACTGTGGGGAGGGAAAAGCCCTAGAAGTAGAGTTTGAAACCCTGGGTTCAAACCCTGGTCTCCTTACCTAGAGGCTGTGGGCACTTGTTACTTAACATCTCTTTAACACCTCTGAAACGTAATTTCCTCACAAGTAAAACAAGGACCATATTTTAAAATTCTATATTTTTGCACAGTGCTTGGAAAATGGTTTGTCAATTACTTCTTGATTTGACTGATTTATTGAGTGATTGATAAAATTCTCACCAATAGTAAAAATATTGCAGACCCCACAAAATTCCCCAGTACAAAGCAGATGGCCCATAAAGTTGTCTCTGTGCGGCTACTGTTCTAGCATATATCACCAAGATACAGAGTTTCCTGTATCTTGGACTTCAAGAGCACTGTACGTGCCCTGAGATGGTATGGAAAATCACATGTGTGCACTCGCATGTGCATTTGAGGGAGAGGAGAGAAGACCAAGTGTTGAGAACCACCGTTCTTCTCAGACAATATGAAAGCAGAAGTGAGAGGGTGGAAAAGCAAATGGGAATAAGCAACTCAAGATGTTGGAGGAGTTGGTTTGAGGGTTGGAGGCAAGACCGATGGGCAAGGCAACTGCAGGTTGAGGGCGAGTCTAGCTCTGGTCTGCACTAACTAATCCATGACTTCTCTTATTAGTCTAACTAGTCAACCTTGCCTTGTCCACAACATCCCCAGTTCCTACCACAGTGCCTGGAATACAATAGGCATGCAACAATTATCCATTAAAAAATTATTTTAGTTTTCTTACCTGGAAAATGAAGGAGATTGAACAAAACTATCTTTAAGGTTCCTTCCAATTATAAAACTTAATTACATTTGAAGCTAATTATTTTATGGAAAAAAACCATTGGAAGTGCCTCCCCCAACTAGCGAGGGTCAAAATTCAGCACCCATTCAAGAGTGACATTTAATAAATTTGCTTCTCAGAAAGCTTTGTCCTCAGAAAGATGACTTTTATTATTTTTGTTTTTATTAAGTAAGCTACAAACATTTCCTTAAGATTCCTGCTTCCTTTTGGGACTTCTGACAAAGGGCAGGTAACAGATACAGTACATTAATATATCAGTATTATTTGAAGAGTTAGTCCTCTCACAGCCAGGCTTTGACAGGCCCAAATTCGAATGGCATTTCTTTCAAGCACATTTCCTTTATCAGTATTTGAAGTTTCAAAGAGCAATCAATATCAAGGATCTAAATGCAGAAATACAGGAGACCTTCGGAAATGCAATTATCATATTCTCCTATAGATAATTAACTGAAAAAAAAGTTACCTCTACTGAGATCTTCTGAGAAAATATCACTGAATCTTAGGTGCTTTGAAAGAATTAGGTGTTCAAGCTACCAAGTGGGCTGCCTGGGCTTTGTGTAGCTATTCCAGTAGTAGTGATGACTTTGTACTAAATGAGCTTCCCAGGGCTGCCTCGTTATCCCTCTGCCCCATCCTCATACTCACATTAACTGCAAAATACTCTGTACAACACTGTTGCTCAGGACAACAGCCCATAGTCATGAAAAAGTTCTTTCTGGTGCATGCAAAGGGTAATTAAGCCTACAAACATACACTGGGGTACTCCTCTGAAGAAATACAAGACAGTTGAGGTGATAAAAGCAAAAATAAACAAATGGGACTACATCAAACTAAAAAGCTTCTGCACAGCAAAGGAAACTATCATCAAAATGAAAAGGCAACCTATGGAATGGAAGAAAATATTTGCAAGTCATATATCTGGTTAGTATGTAAAATAAATAAAGACACACACCTCAACAGCAAAAAGTGAAACAAAAACAAATAAAAACAAATAATCTGACTGAAAAATGGGCAAAGAAACTGAAAAGATACCTTTCCAAGGAAAACATACATATGGCCACGAAAAGTGACCAAGGTATTACATGAAAAGGTGCTCAACATCACTAATCATCAGGAAAATGCAAATCTAATTACAATGAGCTATCACCTTATACCTGGTTAGAATGGCTATTATCAAAAGACAAGAAATAACAAGTGATGATGAGGATGTGGAGAAAAGAGAACACTTGTGCACTGTTAGTGGGAATGTAAATTGGTGCAGTCACTATGGAAAATCGTATGGAGGTTCTTCAAAAAATTAAAAATAGAACTACCATATGATCCAGAAATTCTATTTCTGGGTATCTATCAAAAGGAAAATGAAATCACTGTCTCAAAAAGATATCTGTACCCCCATGTTCATCGCAGCATTATTTACCATAGCCATATATGCAAACAACTTAAAGTGTCCATCAAGGGATAAACAAAGAAAATGTGACATATATATTATATTATATTAAACTATATATTATACACATATACATATATATAGTGGAATATTATTCAGCCACAGAAAAAAATGAAATCCTGCCATTTGTGACATGGATGCCCTGTGAGGGCATTATGCTAAGTGAGATAAGTCAGAGAAAGACAAATTCTGTATGATCTCACTTAATATGTGGAATCTAAAATAAATGAACCCAATTACACAGAGGATTGGTGGTTGCCAGAGGTGAGGGGTGGAGGGGTGGGCAAAATGGGTGAAGGTGAGCAAAAGGTACAAACTTCCAGGTATAAGATAAATAAGTTCTGGGGATGTAATATACAGCTTGGTGAAGTTAGTTAATAATACTGTATTCTATATTTTTAAGTTGCTGAGAGTAGATCTTAAAAGTTCTCATCACAAGGAAAAAATTATAAGTCTGTGAGGTGACGGATGCTAACTAAACTGTGTTAATCATTTATATATATATAATATATACAATATTCACTATGTTGTACCCCTTAACTAATGCAATGTTATATGTCAATCATATCTCAGTAAAACTTGGGGAGAAAAAGAAATAGAAGACAGTTGAAATTGACTCTAGTACTGAAATGCAGCACAAAGGGGTTGTGTGCAAACACTGTGCACATTTGCAGCACATTGTGCAAACATGGTGCTACAAACATTGCAGCACAAAGGTGTTGGGTTTGACTAAATATAAAGGCATTTCTAATAGTTACAGCTGTTCAGAAATGAAATAGGATGCCTTAAGGGTGGTCTATTCCTTGTAACCAAATTCGTCCAAGCAGATCCACTGGGTCTGCTATAGATAGGATTCCTTTGTAAAGTGGGGGCCTTTTTTCAGGTCTTCTGAAACTTTGGGTTTCTTCTTTCTCTGTCAGGTCTTTCTTTGTTTGATTGTAATGACATGGAAATTTTAAACACAAAGAGAGAATTTCACATAGTATTTATCCTCTAAAATTTAATGCCAATATGCCAATATATCTACATTTAGCCTGGCCTACTATCATCCTCTACGAGGCTCTTCCATAGTCTAAGCACCCCGAGCGTCACAGCATGTGTTATTCCCTCCATGACTGGGCAGACGGAAGAGGCATCATAACATTAGTCCCATCAGTTCCCCCAAAAGAAAAAAAAAGTGTTACTTAGTCCTATTAGGGCATAACAAGCCCCATTTGGGAATTTTTTCAAACTTCTCCCATACCTATTCTGTCTTCCTCTTAAGGAAAAAGGATAATGAGCTAATGAGCAATATTTGTTGAGTACCAGGAAACAAGCTAACAACTTCACATACCTTTATTTCATTCATTCATTTCATTCATAATAATGACACCTTGAGGTAGCTTCAGTATGTCCATTTGACAAAGTCTGAGACCCAAAGAGTGTAAGTCAAGTGCACAAAGTTACGTCACAAGCAACGTCAAAAGTCGGAATTCAGACCTAGATTTATATGGCCTGAAAAATTAGGCCTATTCCCCTATTCCATGATTTCTCTCCTCTGAAGATCTTTGCTCAACTCCAGACCAAAAGCTTTTTACCCACTTCACACAAATGGTTATTCTACTATTAAATCACTCTAAGCAATGGTGTTTTTAACCCTCCTTGAAAAACATCCTTAAAAACCCTTAGTGCCAGCACTTAATGTTTTCACTGAACTTCCATATAAACTGCAGTATGTGGCCTGAAAGTACATAAAATGAAGGCTAAATCTTCTCAAAGACTACTCTTATTTTATCCCTTAAGATGCCAAATGCCTATGACTTGTCTTCAAAGTGTCCTCCCAGACCTATCTAGAACTCTAGCATGTAAAAGTGGGCTCATAAGCAGGAAAAAAAGACCTGTGTTTTAAATTAAAATGTGCATTTTTATTCTAACCATGAAATTATTTTTTCAAATAGGCTTCACCAGAAAGAAATCATTAGAGTGCAAGTAAGCTCAAGAAAAAGATCTTTTTCCCTGAAAACTCAAGTGAAAAGAATATAGTAGAGCTGGGCAGCAAATTGTTAGTGAGCATCTCAACTGCAGGAAACTCATCCACATCAGTCAGCTCTTGGAGTCTGTGCCCTAAGAGAGAACTGACAGGAAATTACACAAGAAGTTATGAGGCTCAAGGCACTGAAGTTCTTCTTGGGAAGAAAATCATCTTTCATCTTCAGCTGACCCCATGAAGAGAAGGGGTGGAATAAACCTGCGGATGACAACCTGAGGAACTGAGGTAGGGTTTTGGTGCAGCAGAAGTGAGAGCAAGATATATTAAAAACACTGAATGTCTGCATAGAATCTGGTGAAGTTAAAATGAATGCTTCTTGTTCAGCTAATATTTCAGGAGCACCTACATGTTCCTCATGGGGGAAATGGTGCCCAGATCAATGATCTAGCATCGGAGCAGCTCGTGGTAGAACAGACTACAGAGCAAGACCCACCGTCAGACCAGACTCGCAGGTGGTTTTGAACATTAGACCTCTGTTCTTATGTAGGCTGAAGCCTCATGAATTTAAAAGAACTAGTGCTGGGAACTAAGAACCAGAGAAAAAAAGGAATGGAGAATATGCAGTATTCAGTGATAATGTCTTGATGATAGAAGAGAGTTCTTGATATTCTCAAGGCATTGGAGAAAAAAAAACGAACCTCGGCCTCTAGCTCACACCATACCCAAAAGTTAATTTAAGAAGCTATAATGTTTTTAGAAGAAAACAGAATACTGTGTGAAAAATGAAAATTTTTCCTGGATAGGAGACCAAAGTACAAACCATGAAAGCACAAGCCACAGACTCAAACTTAAGTGTATTCTCTCCAATGCAATGTCCAATTCAAGCTCTCCTCTTCTCCATGAATTTTTTTTGGGGGGGGGCGTGGGGGCAGGGGGACATGGACACACACACACACAATGATACTTCCCTTCTCTCAACTCCTGTTACAATTAAAGCCTGAATTAATTTAAAATTGTCACACAGTGCTATCATATTTATTGTATACAGTTATCCATTGGCTGCCAGCAGTGATGTTCTGGTAAATATTTACCAACCTGCACTCTAGAGGATAAAGCCCTGATATGTAACATTTGCCAATTTCTGTGGTGTAAATACTTCATCATGGCCTATTTCAAGCTATCAACATGAAATGACCAGATGTTGCATTGGGAAGAGATCCATAAAAGAGGAGTGCGTGTGAGCCAGCACAGGTTGGTTTTAGCACAGCCCTAGTTCCCTGTCTCCCTGTTGAGTCTATAAGCAATCCCTGGTGGTATAACCGCAGTTAACATGGTTCCTTACTTTCCTTATTTGGCAAAAGTGCGTTACACTCAAAAGAGTAACCTCCTTAGAGGAGAATTAATTCTAGAGCTCTATTTAAAGTTCAAGAAATTAAAATGGACATTTGTAGAATGCGTCTCCAACATCCATATCTTCTTCTAGAAAGTGCCTCTGTTTTATGTTTGGGCTCCATCCCTCTCTCATTTTCAGTCCACAGTCCTCAGATTAAGCTCCTTGCCCTGCTCCAGAGTAGATCATGTAACCAAGACCAGTCTGCATATCCTATCCTCTGGACACAGTGATTGGTTCACAGGATTGTCATGTGATCCACTGGCAACAATAAGCAGCAGCCAGACCTCTGCTGAAAATACTGAGACATAATTGGGCATTTGTTCCCTGGGACTTGAGCCAAAGAGAATATAAGATCTGGAGCTACTGTCATCTCCTTGCCACTGCATGGAGCCTGTAAATGATGCAAATCCAATAGAGAGAGAAAAACTAAATAATGATGACAATGTTTGAGTCCTGAATTCAGAAATGCCAAGAGCAAAACTTCAGCCTTACACCTTTTATTTATGTAAGCCAATAACTTTCCTTTTTCTGTAAGCCAATTTGTGTTAGGTTTTCTCTGACATACAGCAGAAAAATTCAAACAGATGCAGAAACATACCCTGATTAACAAGCTCACTATATTATTAACCCAACTGGAAATATTAGCAAAACTTTATAGCATGCTAATACTTTGGAAAGCATCATTTTGGCAATTTCTTATAAAGTTAAATATACACTTGTTATATGTCCCAGTTTTGGTAGGCAGGATAAGGCCCCACGCCTGCCCCACTCCAAAGACATCCACATCCAAATCCCCAGAACCTGTGAGTATATTACCTTATCTGGTAAAAAAAAAGGACTTTGAAGGAAACTTGAAGCTGTGATTAAGTTAAGGATCTTGAGATGGGGAGATTATCCACGTGGGCCCACTGTAATTATAAGGGAGGCAAGGACAGAGTCACAGAAGGAGATGTGACCACAGAAGCAGAGGTCAGAATGAGGCAGGACCACTGGCTAAGGAAGATGGTTGGCTTCTAGAAGCTGGAACAGGCAAGGAAGTAGATTCTTCCCTAGAGCCCCTGGAAGAAACACAGCCCTGCCAACTCAGTCTAGACTTCTGACCTCCAGAACTGTAAGAGAATAAATCTACGTCATTATGTTGTTTTAAGAGACTAAATTTGTAGTAATTAGTTACAGCAAGAGAAATCTAATAACCTAGCAATCCCACTTCCAGATATTTTGCTGAAGAAAAATGAAAACTGATACAGAAAAACCTGTGTGCAAATGTTTATGGCAGGTTTAATCATAATTGCAAACACTGAAAACATCCTGAATGTTCTTCAACTGGCAAATGAATAAATTAACTGGATAGTATGGAACTCAATGGAATACTATCCATCAAACAATAATGAGAGGAATAACTTGGGAGATTGGGATTGACATATACACACTACCATATATAAAATAGATAACTAATAAGGATCTACTGTATAGCACAGGGAACTCTGCTCAATACTCTGCAATGACCTATATGGGAAAAAAATCTAAAAATGAGCGGATATTTGTATACATATAACTGATTCACTTAGCTGTACAGCAGAAACTAACAAAACATTGTAAATCAACTATACTCCAATAAAAATTTTTTTAGGGCTTCCCTGGTAGCACAGTGGTTGAGAGTCCGTCTGCCAATGCAGGGGACATGGGTTTGTGCCCCGGTCCGGGAGGATCTCACATGCCGCGGAGCGGCTGGGCCCGTGAGCCATGGCCGCTGAGCCTGAGCGTCTGGAGCCTGTGCTCCACAACGGGAGAGACCACAACAGTGAGAGGCCCACGTACTGCAAAAAAAAAAAAAAAAAAA
>RJWK010044349.1:0-18414 GCA_004363435.1 Platanista minor | reverse complement strand
AGGGAGGAGATGTGGGAACATATGTGTATGTATAATTGATTCACTTTGTTATAAAGCAGAGACTGACACCATTGTAAAGCAATTATACTCCAATAAAGATGTTAAAAAAAAAATAATAAAAAAAAATGGACAAACTGGAAGAAATGGACAAATTCTTAGAGAAGCACAACCTTCTGAGACTGAACCAAGAAGAAGTAGAAAATATAAACCGAACAATCACAAGCACTGAAATTGAGAATGTGATTTAAAATCTTCCAAGAAACAAAAGTCTGGGACCACATGGCTTCACAGATGAATTCAATCAAACATTTAGAGAAGAGCTAACACCTATCCTCAAACTCTTCCAAAATATATCAGAGGGAGGAACCCTTCCAAATGCATTCTATGAGGCCACCATCACCTGGATACCACAACCAGGTAAAGATGTCACAAAGCAAGAAAACTACAGGCTAATATCACTGATGAACAAAGATACAAAAATCCTCAACAAAATACTAGCAAACAGGATCCAACAGCACATTTAAAGGATCATACACCATGGCCAAGCAGGGTTTAATCCAAGAATACAAGGATTCCTCAATATAAGCAAATAAATCAATGTGTTACACCATATTAACAAATTGAAGGAGAAAATCCATATGATCATCTCAATAGATGAAGAAAAAGCTGTCAACAAAATTCAACACCCATTTATGATAAAAATGCTCCACAAAGTATGCATAGAGGGATCTTGCCTCAACATAATATAGGCCATATATGACAAACCCACAGCCAACATCATTCTCACTGGTGAAAAAAGGAAACCATTTCCACTAAGATCAGAAACAAGAAAAGGTTGCCCACTCTTACCACTATTATTCAAAATAGTTTTGCAAGTTTTACTCACAGCAATCAGAGAAGAAAATAAAAGAAATCCAATTCAGAAAAGAAGAACTAAAACTGTCACTGTTTCCTGATGACATGAAACTATAAATAGAGAATCCTAAAGATGTTACCAGAAAACTACTAGAGCTAATCAATGAATTTGGTAAAGTAGCAGGATATAAAATTAATGCACAGAAATACACTAATGATGAAAAATCTGAAAAAAAATTAAAGAAACACTCCCATTTACCATTGCAACAAAAAGAATAAAATACCTAGGAATAAACCTACCTAAGGAGACAAAAGACCTGTATGCAGAAAAATATAAGACACTGATGAGAGAAATTCAAGATGATGCAAACAGATGGAGAGATATACCATGTTATTGGATTAGAAGAATCAACATTGTGAAAATGACTCTACTACCCAAAGCAATCTACAGATTCAATGCAATCCCTATCAAACTACCACTGGCATTTTTCACATAACTAGAACAAAAAATTTCACAATTTGTATGGAAACACAAAAGACCCCGAATAGCCAAAGCAATCTTGAAAAAGAAAAATAGAGCTGTAGGAATAAGGCTCCTTGACTTCAGACTATACTACAAAGCTACAGTAATCAAGACAGTATGGTACTGACACAAAAACAGAAACATAGATCAATGGAAAAGGATAGAAATCCCAGAGAAAAACCCACACACATATCGTCACAATATCTTTGATAGAGGAGGCAAGAATAAACAATGGAGAAAAGACAGCCTCTTCAATAAATGGTGTTGGAAAAACGTGGACAACTACATGTAAAAGAATGAAATTAGAACACTCCTTAATACCATGCACAAAAATAATATCAAAATGTGTTAAAGACCTAAATTTAAGGCCTGAAACTATAAGACTCTTAGAGGAAAACATAGGCAGAACACTGTATGACATAAATCACAGCAAAATTCTTCTGACCCACCTCCTAGAGAAATGGAAATAAAAACCAAAATAAACTAATAGACCTAATGAAACTTAAAACTTTTGCACAGCAAAGGAAACCATAAGACAAAAAGACAACCCTCAGAGTGGGAGAAAATATTTGCAAGTGAAGCAACTAACATAGGATTAATCTCCAAGATTTACAAGCTGCTCATGCAGCTCAATATGAAAAAACAAACAAACAAACAACCCAATCCAAAAATGGGCAGAAGTTCTAAATAGACATTTCTCTAAAGAAGATGTACAGATTGCCAAGAAACACACGGAGAAATGCTCAACATCACTAATCATTAAAGAAATGCAAATCAAAACTACAATGTGGTTTCTACTCACACCAGTCAGAATGGCCATCATCAAAAAATTTACAAACAATAAGTGCTGGAGAGGGTATGGAGAAATAGGAACCCTTTTGCACTGTTGGTGGGAATGTAAATTGATGCAGCCACTCTGGAGAACAGTATGGAGGGTCCTTAAAAACTAAAAATAGAGTTACCATACGACCCAGCAATCCCACTACTGGGCATATACCCTGAGAACACCATAATTCAAAAAGAGACATGCACCACAATGTTCATTGCAGCACTATTTACAATAACCAGGACCTGGAAGCAACCTAAGCTTTCATCAACAGATGAATGGATTAAGAAGATGTGGCACATATATACAATAAAGTATTACTCAGCCATAAGAAGAAATGAAATTGAGTTATTTGTTGTGAGGTGGATGGGCCTAGAGTCTGTCAAACAGAGTGAAGTAAGTCAGAAAGAGAAAAACAAATACCATATGCTAACACATATATATGGAATTTAAGAAAAAAATGGTTATGAAGATTCTAGCGACAGGACAGGAATAAAAATGCAGTCGTTAAAAATGGACTTGAGGGCATGGGGAAGGGGAAGGCTAAGCTGGGCTGAAGTGAGAGAGTGGCATGGATTTATGTATACTATCAAATGTAAAATAGATAGCTAGTGGGAAGCAGCCCCATAGCACAGGGAGATCAGCTCGGTGCTTTGTTACCACCTAGAGTGGTGGTATAGGGAAGGTGGGAGGGGGACACAAGAGGGAGGAGATATGGGGATATATGTATATGTATAGCTGTTTCACTTTGCAATAGAAAACTCTTATCTCTTTCAGGTTCTGAGGAATAAATATGGAAGGAACAGTCCTTCTTTTTTCTCCATTATAAACTAATGATACAACGCAGGGTTATCTGTACTTCTGATGAAATCTCTTTTGACTTCTCTTGACAAAAACACCAGTTTTTTCTTTGGAGAACCATTTGAGGTGTTTATCTTTACATAATACTTATTATCTGCAATGAGGCGGAGTCACCTGGTATATCTGTTGTAATATAAAGCTTACTATTTTTCTGTAACTGGAAAGTGGGGTATTATTTGAGGGGAAATTATTCAAAAGGTGGCCTTGGGATTATGATAAAATCTATTTTGGTCACAGTTTTAAATAGAGCAAAAGCTCTGGCAACTTTAAGTAAAGCTATCCCTCTTCAGTTATCTTCAGTTATAAATGTAACTAGTGACAATTATAGTTTACTAATCCCAATTTAGATTACTGGAAGGTAAATTTTTGTATTAGTATCAACTCTCACTATCACCCCCATTTTAAAATTGCCTATAATAGTGAGATCAAGATGTGACTCTTGTACCCTTGGGCCACAGAGAGAGAAGCAAAAATTCGAAAGGTAGCAAAGAAAAACGATATAGTACATATTAAAATATTAGCCTCCAGTTTTGCTGAGAATAAACCAAATATTCATCTTCTGAGATATTAGGGCTATCAAGAATAATCGTACATGCTGTTGATCACTGAATGTTTGATAAAATAAATAGATGAATGCTAAGAACTTGGATGTAATTTAATATTAATTTACTTCTTAGCTTTTACAACTATGAAATTAGAGGTTTGACTCAGATATGCCTGGGATTCATTCTATTGTTAAAAATTTGATAGGATACTGTATAATGCAATATGTTCAAAATGTGCAGTGTATCAAAGTTGAAGTGTATGAGTTATCAAAAATGTATATTATAAGCATATTGATGTGATTTTTGAGGTTTTACACACATGTATGTGGCTCAATTTCTATCTGCAAACTGCAAATTTTATCTGGAATATTCTCAAGTTTTTATAGCGAAAATATAAATCTGAAAAATAATTAATTCAATTTACTTGAGACCAAAATTCTGGATTCTTGGATGGATGCATTTTTTATGTGATTTTCAGTATTTTTTTTAATATGTTGAAACTGTATATATAGTAACTAAATATTTTAATCTTTAAGAATGAGAAATAGGATAAAATATCAAGTTCTCAGAAGTCCATAATATTTTAACAGGAATAATATTCAAGATTAGTAATAACATTCAAAAGTTAAATAATATGCACTTTTTAAGGTTTTATTATGCTCAAAATGAGTGCACACATAGTCAAAAAACACTTGGAATAAGTTAGTTGATAGTATGTTTCCTTTAAGATTAATCATAGTTTAGAACAGGTCACATACATCCATTTATTAAGGAACTTTTACCATCAAAACTTTTAATAGCTGACAACTGTCCTGATGTCCTGAGTCACCTCAGTCCCTAATAGAAATGATCTCCCCTTCCTACTAAATCACACCATATTATGTGACAAGGCACATGATGTGTTGGTGGCCACATGCTGACTGAGCAGCTATGCACAATGAATTAAAACCAAACTGTAAAAACATCCAGAACTGCAAACTTTTTAGAAAGGGAAATAAAATAAAAAGATGTTTATGTGGACTACACAATCAAATTCAAATAGAGATTTGAACATATTAAAAATTAAAAATTTGTAAGTTATCTCTGAATTAATAGTTATGTTTCATTATAAACATATTGCATTATATATATTCCTATTTAGTGGCCAGAAATTTACCCCCAAAAAGTGTGTAAATATATGACCTGGCAACATGAATAAAAATGTTATGGAAAAATTTAATAATTATTAAATTACTCAACAGGACTTTAAAAAGATCCAAACCTCAAAGGTTTTTATAGAATGTAATCAACTGATATCAAGGGATATTAGTGTTAGTAATTCTAAATATTAGAACTACATATAGTTTTTTGATCTGTATGACAATAATCAATTTATCACCTCTCAACTCCAAATTTATGCTTTAATACACACTCTTTGTTAATGGATATAATTCCTTTAAATATTTCTCCTTTATAGAGAGCATAATGTTAAGCTTTCTCAGCAGAGGTCACTAGAGGACAGGAAAGAAGTCCTCCTACATAGAAGTTGCACAATTCGTCTGCATCATGATTGTCAGAACCACCTCAGCTACACATCTAGAATATGTGATCTCTTGGCACCATTTCAGCCTTCACTCAGAATGGTGATCATCATGCTGCAGCTATTTCAACACAAGTTACTGTGTATTGCAGGACTTATGCACACCTCAGAGCCCCATATTCCTCTGCTCCACTATCCTAAGTCCCCAGAGTCTTGTAGTCCAAGGATTTCCTGATGCTGTAGCCTTGTCAATGCCATGGACCTCTTGACACAGACATTATACATTCCAGGCCTTCTACTCACACTGATGCTTATACTCCCTCTGTATGCCTGGCCACAGGCTGTGGTCCACCTATACCCCTTTTGTGCTTTGGAGGGTTGTTTCCTGCTTGACCAGAAACTGTGGATGAGCTCTGGGCCAAGCAGGCCAGTGAACTTCTCTCCCATCCAGTGGCCTGCAACTACATCTTCTCTACAGAGACCAAAACCTTAGCCCTGGGAAGGGGACACATTTCTAAGTATGACCTTCCCTAGGTAGTCTTCCCTCAGGTCTCATAGCTCTAAGATTTTTATATCTCACAATCACTTTTATCACTGTTTAATCATTTTATATTGAACTTCCTTTTTTTATATCATTGTATGGATTATGTTTCCTTATTTTATTCAGATTTTAGTCCTGATTTTATTTAGAAAATTGGCATCAGGAACAGTCCCAGAAGATAAGTCCCTAAAGATGGATTTTGGTATTAGTTTTGCCCTTGAGCTTAAATGCAATGCTAGCTCCTTGTCAATGAGAAATTGAATGCTAGAGACCTGGCCTACAGTGGAATCACAAAGTATCACCTTTGGTTGATGGTGAAGAAGAACCAAGTAAAGCATGTACTTTGGGAGCTCATGTGGCTGCTGTACTTGACAGTTTTGATAGTAATGATGATGTAAGTATCATAATGTACTATAGACTCTTTTGAGCAGAAGTAGCTTGTCCTCTGTTTTCTGAAAAGTTGAACCTTTGTGTTTGAAAACACAGTGATATCTGCATTTGTGGAAGGTGCCTTGGATGCTGATGCTCATTTTACTCAGGGCCAACTACAATCACTTCCTGTTGCCACTAGGCACATAACTAATGGTCAAACATCACTATGCTCTAGGGTATTAGATATGCCCTAGAGGAGTAAATAATTTAAAATGATTGCAAGGAGTAAATAATTTAAAATGATTGCAAGAATTTTCTAATGTATTTTGACAGAAAACTGAACAGGTGTGGGGATGGATATGAAGAGTTTTTAGAACAAAGAGGGAAGAATATAACAGTAGATTATAACAGTGGATTAATTGATATGGGCACACTTTCTACAGATTTTAGATTTATATCATATCTGTTATTTTTTAAAAACATTGCTTCTGAATTGTTTTCTCTTTTGTTCCCCTAAGAGATTTCAATTACACCAATGTTAGAATTTTTTCCTCTTCCATTTTATCTTATCTTTTCTAAACATTCATTTTCTATGTTCCAGTTAAAGTATTTTCTACTGACTTTCTCTAGTTTACTAATCTGTTCGATCTTGTTCAATTTACTGTTATAATCTTTATTAAATTCTCAATTTCAACTAGTTTTTCCCAATTCTAAATTTCCTATTTGACTTAGTTTATATAGACCACAGTTTTCTAGTATAGCTATCATAAATATAATTTTGCCATATTAATATTTTGTATTCAAATCAATTGCTAATAATTCCAACAACTGTTATCTTTTGTTCCATTTTCATTATTTTTCTTTTCCTTCTTAATCCTGGATATTTTAAGACTGGACATTGACTATGAAAAATATAAAATGTTCTGGATGATGTTGTCTTTTTCCAGAAAAGTTTCATCATATTCTCCTGCAGATGGGCATAGTTAAGTTCATATTGCACTAATTCAAGGTTGTGTTGAAGCTTTTTTTTTTTTTTAAGGCTTATCTACTTGGGATTTATATTCATTCTTAAGGTGTGGTCCTTCAGTATCACAACTAAAAGTATGAGTCATTTTAATTTTGTCTAATGGCTCCAATTTCTATCTCAGAATGGTGAGACTGCCTCTTACCCTGAACATATATTGGAGACAAACCACTAAATGAAAGGATAACGTCTCTGAGTTTCTCTTCTCACTGGTATCTTAGCTCTTAATTTTTAAAAAAATTTTCTTGTCACTCCAGCATTGTAAATTTATAAAAATAAAATCTACTGTCTTTTCACATTTTTGACAAATTGTTGGGTTGTTGGCCTTTGTTCAGTGTCATTAATTGGCAAATGTCCCCAAGGGGAAAAAATGCCTTGATGACTATTTGTTCAACGCTTTGTAGTTCATTTTGCTCTGAGATCATACCTCCAAGTTATGATTGCCTTGGAAGACCTTTAATTTTTTCAATTATTTTTCAAGAAAATTTGGTTTTGTTATTTTTCTAGATTGTTCATCTTCCATAAGCTACTATACTATATATGAAATCAGAAATCTCTTTGTCTTTATATTTAGGTATGTCTCTATCTAAACAGTAAATTCTGTTAGAGTAGAAACAATGTCTACATTTTTACTTTTTTAATCTGAAGTATCTTGGCACTCTGTAATAGAATTTAATTATGCATATCAGAGAGGGTAAAAGTAGACTCAAAAAATAAAATATAACATTGATCTAGTAAAAATTCCAAGATAAAATAGTGGGTTTGTATGAGGTGGTCTTGTGGAACTGGGCAGCAGAGGTAATTAGAAATTTTTCAGTTGTCCAGGTGTGTTGCTGAGGATGTTGCCCACTAGGACAATAATCAAAGTTGTTTTACATGGGTCTCAGTACCAGGAACATCTGTGCTTCCTCTGAACAATTGTTAAGAAAGATTTTTTGCAATGAATGTTTTACTTCTCATAAATTATTGTGTTTATTTCTGATATAGCTATTCAGGAATTCAGAAATAAATAACAGCTTATGTTTGGTTATTCACTTGTGCTTCTTGGGATACCTTTTACATTAAGCTTTATTTTTGCTTTCCTACTATTTGTTTCTCTTAGCCTGTTTTTATTATATACATAAAACTTTCCCTCGGTGGTGTTGAATATATAAATATTGGTAGGTTGTTTCAAATACTTTTTAGTAAGAAGTTAAATATATATTAATAAATACAGAAATAAAATTAAAATCAAAGGCAAAGAGAATGTGGGCTTCCTCCTCCTCCTGATTTACCTATTTTTATAAACTACAGGTACATTTACATAAGATAGCTTGAGTAAGTAGTAAAAAATTCAAATATAATGGCCTGAGTGAATAAAGAATTTATTGTTTCACACTACAAGTAGCTCAGAATCAATGAAGTACCATAGTTTTTTTCCTTGGTGTTTCTATATTGTCAGGGCTTCAGTGTTTCTGCGGTTCCTCTGGCTTTCTTTCATGCTGGCTACACATCCCCTACCCTTGTATACTCACACAATGATAACAAAAGACAGGAAGCCATTATCTCTTTTTGATACTAGGGGGAAAAATCTTTCTCATGAGCCAACTGGAAGACTTACCTTTATGTTTCATTATTTAGGAAGTCATATTTTTGTGTCTAAGCAGATTACTGACAAAGGGACTCTAATTTACTGATTTGCTTACATTAATCAATATTCATCCCTTGTTACTGGGAAAGGTAACCATGAAGCACATCACTGTGTAACATATTAAAAAATTCAAGATTCTAAAATCAAAAAAAAGAGGGAGTAATGATAATTGAGTAGAAAAAGCAGTGGTATCTACCACACTCCCTTTAAACTATCATAGTTTCTAGGATTAAAACATCAATCATCAAGCATCCATTCATTTAACAAAAAAAATAACTAAGCATATAATGTATCCCAGCTGTAATTCTAGAAAAAGAGATAGAGAAGTTGACAAAATCAGTAAAATCCCAGGTGGAGTAGATAGAAAAATAATTAAAAGTTAGTAACATGTAATATATAGACCATAATAAGGGCTAAGGAGAAAAAAATAAATAAAACCATGAATGAGGATATAAAGGAAATACATTTTTCTATACTGTAGCCACTGAAGACATACAAAGAAGGAAACTTTTGTTTAGAGTCTTGGAGAAATTGACAGGGCAAATGGAGTGGATGTTTTGAGAAGGAGCAAAGCAGGGTAGAGGAAACAAGTGCAACTGTTTTGAAGCAGAAGCACATCTACACTAAAAAGATCAGTGTGGATAAAATGTAAGAAAGATAATTGTAGTCTATTATAAAAGAGTGGGTTTTTAATCTGAATGTGATGAATGGCCACTTTTTGAACAGGAAAGTGACACAATGTATCTGAAATTTTAAGAGAATAATTTTGGCTGCTACATGAGAATGGATTGAATGAGAGGACAAAAATAGGGAGACCAGTTAAAGAGCTACTCAGACTATTTAGATAATATAGGTGTGAGCTGATTGTGGCTTGGATTAAGGTAGTGGCAAATAAAGAGGTGGGTAAGTGGTCAGATTCTGAATATATTTTGAAAATAAATCTGAGAGCTTTGCTGATATCTGGGATGTGGGGATATGTGGAGTGCAGGGGAGGGGAGATAATCTAAAGATAGAACAAACATATTTTGCCTGAGAGATTAAAATAAGTGTTCTTTGTTCTTCTACCTAAATATTACTCCCATAACATTTATAACTTTATAAAATTCTGGATAAAATTTAACTTTTTTCATGTAGTTCTGAGTTTTCTAAAACTACTTTTTCCATTATTTCACAAGGATATTCTGAATCGTATTGTATTTACTTGTGTCTTTGGATCTAAAGTGGGTCTCCAATAACTAACAAGTAGATAAATTGTAAAAATTCACTATGTCAATCTCTGCCATTTGATAAAGAGTTTCTCTCTTACTGCTTTCAAGATTCTCTCTTGTTTTGGATGTTAGCACTATAATTATAATGTGTTTCAGCATGGATCTCTTCCAGCATGGATTTAATTGCAATTCCTGGATGTGTAGTTTCATGTATTTCCAAAAAATTGGGAAATTTTTAGGTTTTATTTCTTGACATATTCTTTCTGTCCCTTTCTCTCCTCTCCTTCAGATATTCCCATAATATATACGTTGGTCTTCTTTACTTTTATTAATTTTTATTGGAGTATAGTTGCTTTACAATGTTGTGTAAGTTTCTACTGTACAGCAAAGTGAATCACCTATATGTAAACATGTATCTCCTCTTTTGTGGATTTCCTTCCCATTTGAGTCATGACAGAGCATTGAGTAGAGTTCCCTGTGCTATATAGTATGTTTTCATTAGTTATCTATTTTATACATAGCATCAACAGTGCAAATATGTCAATCTCAGTCTCCCAATTCATCCCACCCCCACTTTCCTGTCTTGGTATCAATACATATGTTCTCTATGTCTGAGTCTATATTTTTGCTTTGCAGCTAAGATCATCTATACCATTTTTCTATATTCCACATATATGTGTTAATATATTTGTTTTTCTCTTCCTGATTTACTTCACTCTGCATGATAGACTCTAGGTCCATCCATGTCTGTCCACTTTTGTTCCTTATTGTGGCTGAATAATATTCCATTGTACATATGTATCACACTTTCTTTATCCATTCCTCTATCAATGGACATGTATGTTGCTTCCATGTTCTGGCAATTATAAAGGTGCTGCAATGAACACTGGGGTGCATGCGTCTTTTTGAATCATGGTTTTCTCTGGGTATATGCCCAGTAGTGGGATTGCTGGGTCATATGGTAATCCTATCTTTAGTTTTTTAAGGAACCTCCATACTGTTCTCCATAGGGGCTGTATAAATTTACATTTTCACCAACAGTATAAGAAGGTTCTCTTTTCTCCACATCCTCTGCAGCATTTGTTGCTTGTAGATTTTTTGGGGTTGGCCATTCTGACCAGTGTGAGGTGATATCTCATTTTTGTTTTGATTTGCATTTCTCTAAGAATTAGCAATTTGAGTATCTTTTCATGTGTCTCGTGGCCATTGTGTGTCTTCTTTGGAGAAATGTCTATTTAAGACTTCCACTCATTTGTGAATTGGTTTTGTTTTGTTTTCTTTTCTTTTGTTTTTGATATTGAGCTGCATTAGCTGTTTTCTACTTTGGAGATTAATCCTTCATCAGATGCTTCAACTGCAAATATTTTATCCAATTCTGAGGGTTGTCTTTTAGCCTGTTTATGGTTTCCTTTGCTGTGCAAAAGCTTGAAAGTTTCATTAGGTCCCATTTGTTTATTATTTTTTTTATTTCCATTACTCTAGTAGATAGATCAAAAAAGATCTTGCTGGGGCCTCCCTGGTGGCACATGGTTGAGAGTCCACCTGCCGATGCAGGGGACATGGGTTCGTGCCCTGATCTGGGAGGATCCCACATGCTACAGAGCGGCTGGGCCCGTGAGCCATGGCTGCTGAGCCTACGTGTCCAGAGCCTGTGCTCCACAATGGGAGAGGCCACAACAGTGAGAGGCCCGCGTACCACACAAAAAAATAGAAAAAAAAATAGATCTTGCTGTGGTTTATGTCAAAGAGTGTTCTACATAGGTTTTCGTCTTAAGAGTTTTATAGTGTCTGAACTTACATTTAGGTCTTTAATCCATTTTCAGTTTATTTTTATGTATAGTGTTAGGGAGTGTGCTAATTTCATTCTTTTACATGTAGCTGTCCAGTTTTCCCAACCACTTATTGAAAAGGTTGTTTTTGCTCCATGATATGTTCTTGCCTCCTTTGTCATAGACTAGGTGACCATAGGTGTGTGGGTTTATATCTGGGCTTTCTATCCAGTTCCATTGATCTACACTTCTGGTTTTGTGCCAGTACCGTACTGTCTTGATTACTGTAGCTTTGTAATATAGTCTGAAGTCAGGGAGCCTGATTCATCCAGACTCCATTTATCTTTCTCAAGATTGCTTTGGCTATTCGGGGTCTTTTTTGTTTCCATACAAATTGTGAAATATTTTGCTCTAATTTCTTGAAAATTGCCATTGCTAATTTGATACGGATTGCATTGAATCTGTAGATTGCCTAGGGTATTCATAGTCATTCATCACTGATTCTTCCATTCCAAAAACATGGTATATCTCTCCATCTGTTTCTATCATCTTTGATTTCTTTCATCAACATCTTATAGTTTTCAGTGTACAGGTCTTTTGTCTCCTTTGGTAAGGTTATTCCTAGGTATTTTTTTTGTTTGTTTAAATTATTTTATTTTATTATTATTTTTTTTTATTGTGGTATAGTTGTTCTACAATGTTGTGTTAGTTTCACTCTGTATGACAGACTCTACGTTCATCCATGTCTGTCCAATTTTGTTCCTTATTAGGGCTGAATAATATTCCATTGTACATATGTACCACACCTTCTTTATCCTTTCCTCTATCAATGGATATTTAGCAATTGTTGCTTGTAGATTTTCTGATGATGCCCAACTAGCCAGTGTTAGGTGATACCTCATTGTAGTTTTGATTTCCATTTCTCTAATAATTAGTGATGTCGAGCATCTTTTCATATGCCTCTTGGCCCTCTGTATATCTCTCTGGAGAAATGTCTATTTAGGTCTTCAGCCTTTTTTTTTTTTTTTTTTTTCTTTGCGGTACATGAGCCTCTCACTGTGTGGCCTCTCCCATTGCAGAGCAAAGGCTCTGGACGTGCAGGCTCAGAGGCCATGGCTCACAGGCCCAGCTGCTCCACGGCATGTGGGATCTTCCTGGACTGGGTCACGAACCCATGTACCCTGCTGGGCAGGTGGACTCCCAACCACTGCACCACCAGGGAAGCCCTTTTTATTTTTTAAACATCTTTATTGGAGTATAGTTGCTTTACAATGTTGTGTTAGTTTCTGCTGTATAACAAAGTGAATCAGCTATGTGTATACATGTATCCCCATATCCCCTCCCTCTTGTGTATCACTACCATCTTCCCTATCCGACCCCTCTAGGTGTCACAAAACAGCAAGCTGATCCCCCTGTGCTATGCAGCTGCTTCCCACTAGCTATCTATTTTACATTTGGTAGTGTATATATGTCAATGCTACACTCTCACTTCATCCCAGCTTACCCTTCCCTCTCCCTGTGTCATCAAGCTCATTCTCTACGTCTGTGTCTATTCCTGTGCTGTCCCTAGGTTCTTCAGGACCTTGTTTTTTTTTTTTTTTCTTTTTTTTAGATTCCATATATATGTGTTAGCATATAGTATTTGTTTTTCTCTTTCTGACTTACTTCACTCTGTATGAGAGACTCTAGGTCCATCTACCTCACCACAAATAACTCAGTTTCATTTCTCCTTATGGCTGAGTAATATTCCATTGTATATATGTGCCACATTTTCTTAATCCATTCATCTGTTGATGGACACTTAGGTTGCTTCCATGTCCTGACTAGTAAATAGTGCTGCAATGAACATTTTGGTACATGACTTTGTGTGTGTGTGTGTGTGTGTGGTATATGGGCCTCTCACTGTTGTGGCCTCTCCTGTTGTGGAGCACAGGCTCTGGATGCGCAGGCTCAGCGGCCATGGCTCACAGGCCTAGCCGCTTCCCGGACCGTGGCATGAACCCGTGTCCCCTGCATCGCTGCATCGGCAGGCAGACTCTCAACCACTATGCCACCAGGGAAGCCTCATGACTGTTTTTGAATGATGATTTTCTCAGGGTATATGCCTTGTATATACCCTGGGTCGTATGGTAGTTCTATTTTTAGTTTTGTAAGGAATCTCCATACTCTCCTCCATAGTGGTTGTATCAATTTACATTCCCACCAACAGTGTCGGAGGGTTCCCTTTTCTCCACACCTTTTCCAGCATTTATTGTTTTTAGATTTTTTGATGATGACCATTTTGACTGGTGTGAGGTGATACCTCATTGTAGTTTTGATTTTATTTCTCTAAGGATTAGTGATGTTTAGCATCCTTTCTTGTGTTTGTTGGCAATCTGTATATCTTCTTAGGAGAAATGTCGATTTAGGTCTTTTGCCCATTTTGAATTAGGTTGCTTGTTTTTTGTTATTGAGCTGCATGAAATCTTTTTATATTTTGGAGATTAATCCTTTATAAGTTTTTTCATTTTCAGATATTTTCTCCCATTCTGAGGGTTGTCTTTTTATATGTTTATGGAGTCCTTTGCTGTGCAAAAGCTTTAAGTTTCATTAGGTCCCTTTTTCTAACATTTTTGTTTTTATTTCCATTTCTGTAGGACGTGTGTCAAATAGTATCTTGTTTTGATTTATGTCATACCCTGTTCTGCCTATGTTTTCCTCTATGAGTTTTATAGTGTCTGGCCTTATATTTAGGTCTTTAACCCATTTTGAGTTTATTTTTGTGTATGGTGTTAGGAAATGTTCTAATTTCATTCTTTTACATGTAGCTGTCCAGTTTTCCCAGCATCACTTATTGAAGAGGCTGTCTTTTCTGCATTGTATATTCTTGCCTCCTTTATCAAAAATAAGGTGACTATATGTGCATGGGTTTATCTCTGGGCTTTCTATCCAGCTCCATTGATCTATATTTCTGTTTTTGTGTCAGCACTATACTGTCTTGATTACTGTAGCTTTGTAGTCTGAAATCAGGGAGCCTGATTCCTCCAGCTCCGTTTGTCTTTTTCAAATTGCTTTGGCTATTCGGCATCTTTTATGGTTCCACACAAATTTTGAAATTTTTTGTTTTATTTCTGTGAGAAATGCTATTGGTAGTTTGATAAGGATTACACTGAATGTTTAGATTGCTTTGGGTAGTAGTGCCATTTTCACAATGTTGATATTCCCAATCCAAGAATATGGTATATCTCTCCATCTGCTTGTATCGTCTTTAGTTTTTTTCATCAGTGTCTTATATTTTTCTGCATACAGGTCTTTTGTCTCCTTAGGTGGGTTCATAATTAGGTATTTTATTCTTTTTGTTGCACTGGTAAATGGGATTGTTTCCTTAATTTCATTTTCTGATCTTTCATTTCTAGTGTATAGGAACGCAACAGTTTTCTGTGTATTAATTTCGGAATCTGTGAATTTACTAAATCCATTGATGAGCTCCAGTAGTTTTCTGGTGGCATCTTTAGTGTTTTCCATGCATAGTGTCATGTCATCTGCACACAGTGGCAGTGTTATTCTTCTTTTCCAGTTTGTATTCTGGTATTTCTTTTTCTTCTCTGATTGCTGTGTCCAGGACTTCCAAAACTATGTTGAACAATAGTGGTGAGAGTGAACACCCTTCTCTTTTTCCTCATCATAGAGGAAATTCTTTCACTTTGTCACCATTGAAAATGATGTTGCTGTGGGTTTTTCATATATGGCCTTATATGAGGCCATTATATTGAGATAGGTACCCTCTATGCCCACTTTATGGTGATTTTTTATCTTAAATACATGTTGAATTTTGCCAAAATCTTTTTCTGCATCTATTGAGATGATCATTTTTTTTTTAATTTGTTAATATGGTGTGTCATATTTGTTGATTTGTGTATATTGAAGAATCCTTGCATCCCTGGGATAAATCCCACTTGATCATGGTGTGTGATCCTTTTACTGTGTTTTTGGATTCGGTTTGCTAGTATTTTATTGAAGATTTTGTGCAATTGTGCATCAGTACTATTGGCCTGTAATTTTCTTTTTTTGTGATATCTTTGGTTCTTGTTTCAGGGTAATTGTGGCCTCATAGAATGAGTGTAGGTGTGTTCCTCCCTATGCAATTTTTGGAATAGTTTCAGAAGGATAGCTGTTAGGTCTTCCCTAATTGTTTGATAGAATTCACCTGTGAGGCCCAATGGTCCTGGATTTTTGTTCATTGGAAATTTTTTAATCAGTTTCAATTTCATTACATATGACTGGTCTGTTTGTATTTTCTATGTCTTCCTGGTTGAGTCTTGGAAAGTTGTACTTTTCTAAGAATTTATCCCTTTCTTCCAGGTCATTCTTTTTGTTGTCATCCTGTTGCTTTATTAGTCTCTTATGATCCTTTGTATTTCTGTGGTGTTTGTTGTAAATTCTCCTTTTTTATTTCTAATTTTATTGATTTGAGTCCTTTTCCTTTTTTTCTTGGTGAGTCTGGCTAAAGGTTTATCAACTTTGTTTTTCTTTTTTTTTTTTTTTTTTTTTTTTTTTTTTTTTTTTTTTTTTTTTTTTTTTTTTTTTTTTTTTTTTTTTTTTTTTTTTTTTTTTTTTTTTTTTTTTTTTTTTTTTTTTTTTTTTTTTTTTTTTTTTTGCTGTACGTGGGCCTCTCACAGTTGTGGCCGCTCCCGTTGTGGAGCACAGGCTCTGGAGGCACAGGCTCAGCAGCCATGGCTCACGGGCCCAGCCACTCCATGGCATGTGGGGTCTTCGCAGACCGGGGCACGAACCCGCATCCCCTGCATTGTCAGGCGGACTCTCAACCACTGCACCACCAGGGAAGCCCTCAACTTTGTTTTTCTGTTCAAAGAACTAGCTTTTAGTTTCATTGATCTTTGCTATTGTTTCCTTCATTTCTATTTCATTTATTTCTGCTCTGATCTTTATGATTTCTCTCCTCTACTAACTTTGGGTTTTATTTGTTCTTTTTTCTCTAGCTGCTTTAGGTGTAGGTTTCAGTTGTTTATTTCAGATTTTTCTTGTGTCTTGAGGTGGGATTGTATTGTTATAAACTTCCTTCTTAGAACTTCTTTTGCTGCATCCCATAGGATTTGGGCCATCATGTTATCATTGTCATTTGTTTGTAGGTATTTTTTGATTTCCTCTGGTTTTCTTCAATGATGTCTTGGTTATTTAGTAGCATATTGTTTAGCTTCCATGTGTTTGTGTTTTTTACAGTTGTTTTTTCCCTGTAACTGATTTTTTTTTTTCTTTGTGGTACACTGGCCTCTCACTGTTGTGGCCTCTCCCATTGCAGAGCACAGGCTCTGGACACACAGGCTCAGTGGCCATGGCTCACGGGCCCAGCCGCTCCGCGGCATGTGGGATCTTCCTGGACTGGGGCATGAACCTGTGTCCCGTGCATCGGCAGGCGGACTCTAAACCACTGCACCACCAGGAAAGCCCTGTAACTGATTTCTAATCTCATATTGTTGTGGTCAGCAAAGATGTTTTATACAATTGAAATTTTCTTAAATTTACCAAGGCTTGATTTGTAACCCAAGATGTGACCTATCTTGGATAATATCCCATGTGCACCTGAGAAGAAGGTATATTCTGCTTCTTTTGGATGGAATGTCCTAGAAATATCAATTAAGTCTATCTGGTCTATTGTGTTATTTAAGTCTTGTGTTTCCTTATTAATCTTCTGTCTTGATGATGTAACCATTGGTGTAAGTAGAGTGTTAAAGTCACCCACTATTATTGTGTTACTGTCAATTTCCCCTTTTGTCTGTTAGCATTTGCCTTATGTACTGAGGTGCTCCTATGTTGGGTGAATAATTACTTACAATTGTTATATCTTCTTTTTGGATTGATCTCTTGATCATTATGTAGTGTCCTTCCTTTTCTCTTGTAATAGTCTTTATTTTAAAGTCTATTTTGTCTGTTATGAGTATTGCTACTCCAGCTTTCTTTTGATTTTCATTTGCATGGAATATCTTTTTCCATCCCCTCACTTTCAGTCTGTATGTGTCCCTAGGTCTGAAGTGGGTCTCTTGTAGACAGCATATATATGGGTCTTGTTTTTGAATCCATTCAGCCAGTCTGTGCTTTTCGATTGGAGCATTTAATCCATTTACATTAAGGTAATTATTCATATTTATGTTCTTATTACCATTTTGTTAATTGTTTGGAGTTTGTTTTCATATGTCTTTTTCTTCTCTTTTGTTTCCCACCAAGAGTACTCCCTTCATCATTTGTTGTAAAGCTGGTTTTGTGGTGCTGAATTATCTTAGCATTTGCTGGTCTGTAATGCTTTTGATTTCTGCATTGAATCTGAATAAGATCCTTGCTGGTTGTAGACTTTTCTGTTTCATTACTTTATTTATTTATTTATTTATTTTAACATCTTTATTGGAGTATAATTGCTTTACAATGGTGTCAGTCTCTGCTTTATAACAAAGTGAATCAATTATACATACACATATGTTCCCACATCTCCTCCCTCCTGCGTCTCCGTCCTTCCCACCCTCCCCATCCCACTCATCCAGGTGATCAAAAAGCACTAAGCTGATCTCCCTGTGCTATGCGGCTGCTTCCCACTAGCTATCTATTTTATGTTTGGTAGTGTACATATGTCCATGCCACTCTCTCACTTTATCACATCTTACCCTTCCCCCTCCCCATATCCTCAATTCCATTCTCTAGTAGGTCTGTGTCTTTATTCCTGTCCTGCCCCCAGGCCCTTCACGACATTTC
>RJWK010044348.1:0-18409 GCA_004363435.1 Platanista minor | reverse complement strand
TCGACAGTAACACATTCATAGTAGGGGACTTTAACACCCCACTTTCACCAATGGACAGATCATCCAGAATGAAAATAAATAAGGAAACACAAGCTTTAAATGATACATTAAACAAGATGGACTTAATTGATATTTATAGGACATTCCATCCAAAAACAACAGAATACACATTTTTCTCAGGTGCTCATGGAACATTCTCAAGGATAGATGATACCTTGGGTCACAAATCAAGCCCTGGTAAATTTAAGAAAATTGAAATCGTATCAAGTATCTTTTCTGAGCACAACGCTATGAGACTAGATATCAATTACAGGAAAAGATCTGTAAAAAATACAAACACATGGAGGCTAAACACTACACTACTTAATAACGAAGTGATCACTGAAGAAATCAAAGAGGAAATCAAAAAATACCTAGAAACAAATGACAATGCAGACACGACGACCCAAAACCTATGGGATGCAGCAAAAGCAGTTCTAAGAGGGAAGTTTATAGCAATACAATCCTACCTTAGGAAACAAGAAACATCTCAAACAAAAAAACCTAAACTTACACCTAAAGCAACTAGAGAAAGAAAGAAAAAAAAAAACCCCAAAGTTAGCAGAGGGAGAGTAATCAAAAAGATCAGATCAGAAATAAAAGAAAAAGAAATGAAGGAAATGATAGCAAAGATTAATAAAACTAAAAGCTGTTTCTTTGAGAACATAAACAAAACCGATAAACCAAAAAAAAAAAGAAAATTGATAAACCACTGAAACGACTCATCAAGAAAAAAAGGAAGACTCAAATCAACAGAAATAGAAATGAAAAATTCGAAGTAACAACTGACACTGCAGAAATACAAAGGATCATGAGAGATTACTAGAAGCAACTATATGCAAATAAAAGGGATAACCTGGATGAAATGGACAAATTCTTAGAAAAACACAACCTCCTCCGACTGAACCAGGAAGAAATAGAAAATATAAACAGACCAATCACAAGCACTGAAATTGAGACTGTGATTAAAAATCTTCCAACAAACAAAAGCCCAAGACCAGATGGCTTCACAGGCAAATTCTATCAAATATTTACAGAAGACCTAACACCTATCCTCCTCAAATTCCTCCAAAATATAGCAAAGGGAGGATCACTCCCAAACTAATTATGAGGCCACAATCACCCTGATACCAAAACCAGACAAAGATGTCACAAAAAAACTACAGGCCAGTTTCACTGATGAACATACATGAAAAAGTCCTCAACAAAATACTAGCAAACAGAATCCAACAGCACATTAAAAGGATCATACAGGATGATTAAGTGGGGTTTATCCCAGGAATGCAAGGATTCTTCAATATACGCAAATCAATCAGTGTGAAAAACCATATTAACAAATTGAAGGAGAAAAGCCATATGATCACCTCAACAGATGCAGAAAATGCTTTTGACAAAATTCAAGACCCATTTATGATAAAAACCCTCCAGAAAGTAGGCATAGAGGGAAGTTACCTCAACATAATAAAGGCCATATATGACAATCCCACAGCCAACATCGTTCTCAATGGTGAAAACCGGAAACCATTTCCACTAAGAGCAGGAACAAGACAAGGTTGCCCACTCTCACCACTCTTATTCAACATAGTTTTGGAAGTTTTAGCCACAGCAATCAGAGAAGAAAAAGAAATAAAAGGAATCCAAATTGAAAAAGAAGAAGTAAAACTGTCACTGTTTGCAGATGACATGATAGTATACATAGAAAATCCTAAAGATGCTACCAGAAAACTACTAGAGCTAATCAATGAGTTTGGTAGAGTAGCAGGATACCAAATTAATGCACAGAAATCTCTGGCATTCCTATACACTAATGATGGAAAATCTGAAAGAGAAGTTAAGGAAACAACCCCATTTACCATTGCAACCAAAAGAATAAAATACCTAGGAATAAACCTACCTAAGGGGAAAAAAAGATCTATATGCAGAAAACTATCTATAAGACATTGGTGAAAGAAATTAAAGATGATACAAACAGACGGATCAATATACCATGCTCTTGGAATGGAAGAATCAACAGTGTGAAAATGACTATACTACCGAATGCAATCTACAGATTCAGTGCAATCCCTATCAAACTACCAATGGCATTTCTTACAGCACTAGAACAAAAAATTTCACAATTTGTATGGAAACACAAAAGACCCCGAATAGCCAAAGCAATCTTGAGAATGAAAAATGGAGCTGGAGGAATCAGGCTCCCTGACTTCAGACTATACTGCAAAGCTACAGGAATCAAAACAGTATGGTACCGGCACAAAAACAGAAATATAGATGAATGGAACAGGATAGAAAGCCCAGAAATAAACCCACACACATATGGTCACCTTATCTTTGATAAATGAGGCAAGATTATACAATGGAAAAAAGACAGCCTCTTCAATAAGTGGTGCTGAGAAAACTAAACAGCTACATGTAAAAGAATGAAATTAGAACACTCCCTAATACCATACACAAAAATAAACTCAAAATGGATTGAAGACCTAAATGTAAGGCCAGACACTATAAAACTCTTAGAGGAAAACACAGGCAGAATATTTTGACATAAATCACAGCAAGAGCCTTTTTGACCCCCTCCTAGAGAAATGGAAATAAAAACAAAAATAAGCAAATGGGACCTAATGAAACTTCAAAGCTTTTGCATAGCAAAGGAAACCATAAACAAGGCAAAAAGGCAAGCCTCAGAATGGGAGAAAATATTTGCCAATGAAGCAACTGACAAAGGATTAATCTCCAAATACACAAGCAGCTCATGCAGCTCAATAACAAAAAAATAAACAACCCAATCCAAAAATGGGTAGAAGACCTAAATAGACATTTCTCCAAAGAAGATATACAGATTGCCAACAAACACATGAAAGGATTCTCAACATCACTAATCATTAGAGAAATGCAAATCAAAACTACAATGAGATATCACCTCACACCTGTCAGAGTGGCCATTATCAAAAAATCTCCAAACAATAAATGCTGGAGAGGATGTGGAGAAAAGGGAACCCTCTTGCACTGTTGGTGGGAATGTAAATTGATACAGCCACTATGGAGAACATTATGGAGGTTCCTTAAAAAACTAAAAATAGAACCACCATATGACCCAGCAATCCCACTTCTGGGCATATACCCTGAGAAAACCATAATTCAAAAAGATTCACTTTGTTATACAGCAGAAATTAACACACCATTATAAAGCAATTATACTCCAATAAATATGTTTAAAAAATTTTTGTAAATAAAATAATAAAAATACCAGCAGACTCTTTTGGAAAAATTTTAGCAAGCGCTTTCTAACATTTATATGTAAATGCAAAGGACCCAAAATAGCCAAAACAATCTTGAAAAAGAAGAATAAATTTTGAAAACGTATACTTACTGATTTCAAAATGTATCACAATGCCACAGCAACCAAAGTTTGTTACTGCCACAAGAATACAGATATAAATCATCGGAACTTAACTGAGGATTTAGAAATAAATCTTTACATTTGTAGATGATTTCAGTTTTGACAAAGATGCCATGGCAAATCAATGAGGAAATGACAGCCTTAGAAAACTGGACATCCACATACAAACGACGAATTAAGACCTTTACCATACACCATACAAAGCAATTATCTTCACCGTCATTGGTCATTAAATAAATAAATAAACAAACTGTATTAGGTCCACACAATGGACTACTATTTCAACAATAAAAGCTACTTATACATAGTGAGACACAATTAAACCTCAAAAACATATGCTAAGTAAAAAAAATCTAGATTCCATATGCATGATCTAGAAAAGGCAAATGCATAGAGACAGAAAATACTGTCTCTGTATGTGAGTAGGGACATGAAACGATTACAAATGAGCAGGAAGAAGCTCTTGGAGTAATAGAAATCTTCCAAATTTGGACTGTAGTGAAGGTTGTACAATTCTGTCAATTTATAAAAATCACTGACATTTATACTTGAAACGACTGAATTTTATGGTATATGAATTATATCTTGATAAAGCTGTACATACTGTTTTATATAATATAATCTCAATTTTGATATATATATACATATGCATAAACATACATATGCACACATATACACACACAGAAATGGTTTATGAAACAACTTAGTTAATATTTTAATTATAAATATGGAATGACAACTTTTTTGTAAGCTAATTCTCTTTTCTTATAAGCTGTTACTATGAATCAAAAAATGAAAAATATGAACAGTGATACCAAAGACAAAATTTCATTTAACCTAATCTATTCATTTTAAATCTCCCTCCTATTTCCTGACTCCTCCATATATCCTTTCAATGGATAGCTTTTCCACCCAAAAGCCTTGCTGTTTAGTAGTCAGAATAAATACCAAAAGAGTTCAGGATAAAGACAGGGAAAGAAGTGTGGATCATATTCACTTATTCATGAGAGGGACAGTTACCCCCATTTTATGGTTGATATATAACTGAATCTTTACGTTAGCAGAGAAAGGCTGGGGGTGAAGGGAGAATAAAGTGTAAGCCTCTGTACTTTGAATAAAGAAAGATTATTTTGTTTTATGAGATTCTAGAGTGGACATCTCACATATAAGTTTTATTTTTCTTAATTCAACACAGGTCATCCTTCTTTCAATTAGTCAAGTCCTCATACCCACTTGTTATTAATATGTTCATATTTAGTTTCACTTCTTAAAGATATTGTAAGTTTCATGTCTAACCACAACCTCTCACCACCTTCTTACATGTTTTCACAGAAAGTGCCAGAATTGGAATAAAGGGATTCTTAAAAATTTTAAGTGAGTTAGCCTAATAAAATTCTGCTCATATTTTTATTTTTTCATTAAATCATCCAGGCTTCAAGGAGTATACTTCCTGGAAGACATCCATGTTCATGTAAGTTAGTAGGAAATAAAAGAAATCAATGATAATCTCTACCAGTAACCTGGCTCCTCCTCCTATATTCTGTATTTCAGTTAGCAATAATGTATAAATTACAAATCTCTCATTTGTACTTCATTATTATACCCTACAGATTCAACCATTTTATGAATGTTTTATCCCTTCATTTTTACTGTCAACATTGTTCTCATCATTGTCACCTGAAATAGTCACCATATGGTTTTCTGCTTAACTCTTCCAATTACCTTAAATGTCTTGTAGTCAAGACCCACCCCCACACCTTTTACCAAGCCTAGCACTGATCACTAATCCCTTTCATCTCCTACCACTAAATGTTTTTTCAGGTCACCATGTCAAATTACTTGTGCACTCCACCACTCTCCTCTGCCCTGATCCACCTGTACTTGCTCTTTGCTCTTCACCTTCCACACTCCTCATTCACAACATTTTCTTGACACTATGTGTCTGTGCCTCTGGAATGGTCTACCAGTTTATCTGGAAAATTCCAGTTGTCACCCAAGACCCAACATAAATGAACCTTATTTTTAATAAAATTTTCCAGTTCCATAAAGGCAATTTAATTATTCTTCCTTATTTCCCAAATACTCTTTCTTATATTATTATCATAGAACTATTACCATTTTACAGTTAAATTGCAGGTCTTTCCAATTGTTTTCCAAGTTCATTACAAGTAAGGCTTCTTTTCTAATTCTGTATTTTTTAATCACTAGTGCTCAATACAAAGTCTTTCTTGTACTAATAAATGAATATTCGTTAAAAATAACTGAATGTGAATTATTTCTTAACCAGAAATTTAAAAATTGTTATCCCCTTTTAAATGTTATTGAAACAATATGATAAAGGATATTTAGTTCATTACATTATTTTTCAAATGCAAATTATTTTGATATAGTTTTGTTTTGTTTTTACTATCACAGAATAACTGTAAACAGAGTAGGTTCCCCAGATACTTAAATTAGTTTTACTGATTAACTCATTAAAGTATATTATGTTTTACATACATTTTGGGGAGAAGTGGAGACTTCTTTTTGGAACGCTTTTTTTTTTTGTCATTAGCTAAAAATGAAATAGTTCCAGTATACAGGCCAGGGACATATTAAATTCATAAATATGTCAGTTGTTCATGGCACAGACTGAAATACTTGTTCTACAGAAATGTCTGCTACTCTGTATTAGAAACATGCTTTCAGTTTATCATTGCCATTACATCAGTCCAAGTTAGTCAGAGAGAAACCACTTTGTGCAATCACAGTGTTGAATTCAGTAGGGTCAGATGTATTATTTGGAAAAATAAGTAAATACATGAAAGAAAAGGTAGGTTTCAAAACACCAGGTTAAGCCTATTCTCTTAGTTTTGCCAGAGTTTGGAGTTGAAAACTATAAATTAAAATATAAAGATGCATGAACTATAGTGAGAAAATATAAAGATACATTCCCTATTAAATAAAAAGGTAGAGTGCCTCAGCCTGACATTATATCTTGCAACTGATAGGCAGTCAAGAAGTATCAGTTGAAGAAATGAATGATGATTAAAACATATTTTGGATTTAAAATAGTTACTAGATACCAGGGTAATAAAAAAATCATCTTCCAGAAATGTCAGAATTCCTGGGATTATAACTGCAAGATTGAAATGACAGGAGAGAAAAGTCCTGTGCAACTGACAAATCAATAAAGGGAAGTTCCCTCAACTCTAGTCATTTTTAGTTTATTTTTAATTTTACTAAGTTTCAGCTTTCATAAAATTTAGTGGCAGCATTATACATTGCCTTGGACATTCTAACTGAAACCCCATTCCAGTATTCTTAATGATACTTTGGGAACACATTGTGTTAGTTTTATGGAGTCCTTATTTCTCTACTGAGGAATGAAGGTAAAATCATAGCACACACCTACCTCACAAAATTATATGAAAAATTATATAATATATTTATTTGCAAGTCCATGGTAAGCTGAATTTTATTATTTTAGACATTATTAAGAAGACCTATAATAAGAGTCACATGTGTATAAGATATATTTGCAAATACACAAATTATTAAAATACAGGCACTTGTACTATGTAACACTTTAAAATGCATACACTATATATCTCTATATTTTAAATTTTAAAAAATTAGTCAAAAGTTAAATTGGAAAATAGAAAAGCTTTGGCTTCCCTGGTGGCACAGTGGTTGAGAGTCCGCCTGCCGATGCAGGGGACACGGGTTCGTGCCCCGGTCCGGGAGGATCCCACATGCCGCGGAGTGGCTGGGCCAGTGAGCCAAGGCCGCTGAGCCTGCGCGTCCGGAGCCTGTGCTCCACAACGGAAGAGGCCACAACAGTGAGCGGCCCGCGTACCGCAAAAAAAAGAAAAGCTGTATATTTTTATTACAAATTAATAATTTAATTTAGAATATTTATTTTAAGGTAAAGAGATACAGTGGTGTATGTGAATGACTTGTTAAATTTGTTCTCTTTAGACTTACCTCCGTTTGCTTTTTTTATATTGCATTGACTTCTATTTTAATAATATATTTTTTAAAAAACTGTTTTGTCAGAGCTAGAACTAAACATGTATTTGTTAGGTTGCTATCTGATGTTATGATATATCCCAGACAATTTTGTGTGATTTGGGGAAATCAGACTCCAGAGTGCCTTGAATTTGGGGGGATTTCTTAATTCTCAGGGATGTTTATAGATGCAATCAGAAATTCTGACATGCCATTCTATTTCATGTGACCAGGAACCCTACGGGACAGAGCTTATACCCAGGTCACAAATGAGATTCAGATACATGCAGATTTATCTGAGGAAGTGAGGTTAATCATTGGCAATGAACCCTACGGAATAAAAAACATAAGACAATGAAATAAGGTTACATAAATGAGGCGGTATTCTAGCATTTAGATAAGCCATAACCTCAGGGACTATATATTGTAAGAGCAGAGACAGGTGAGCAGTAGGATCACTTGAGTAAAAGGATGACAAGAACACTGGATATCAGTGTGTAGCATCTCTGACCATGTGTGGGCTAAGTGCCTCTCCACCAGAAATTACTAAAATTAATAAATTTTGTGGAATATAAGTCTGGGAGGTATGAAATTCTTTATAATTGAGTGGAAATCTAACATTTTATATTATATTAACATGAGAAAACTATACTCAACAGAAAGAAACCTAAAGTATGTAACAGTTATGAAATTAATTATAAGTACATATGTATTTTGTTTAGTAACTTAGAAAAGGTATTAATAGGAATATTCAAAACACAGCAATGACCAAGTGAAAAAATAGATTTGTTGTTTTAAATATTATGTAGGAATATATTTATAATACTTTGCCAAAAATTCTTTCTCTGGAGTGCTATATAAAATGATTTCTAAGACTAGCTAACTATAACAATGATGTTATTTTTGTTTTCTTATTTAAATATGTTTATTAGGTTTTAATTGCTGTGCCATTTAATTACCATGAACTTAGCATCTTAAATCAAAAAACATTTATTATATCATAATTTCTGTGGATCTGGAGTCTGGATACAATTTCTTTGGGTCCTGTGCAAAGCTGCAATGTGCCAAGACTGGGTTCTCCTGTGGAGGCTTGACGGGGAATGGATCCTTCTCTTAGCTTATTTAGGCTGTTGGCAGAATTCCCCTTGCAATTGTAGGAATGAGGGCCCAATTTCCTGCTAGTTGTTGTCCAGGGCTTGCTATGAGCTACTAGAGGCTTCCTGCAGTTCCTTTACTATGGGTCCTCTCTAAAGACACTTTCACACCATGGCAGCTTACTTTTTCAAAAGCCAGCAAAGCAGAATGTTTTTAGTCTGAATCTGCTAGTGAAATGGAATCTTATAAAATAGGACATAGTTACGGGAATAATCTTCCATAATGTTTGACATATTCTGTTGGTTAAAAACAACTCTCAGTACATGTCCAGCCTCAAGGAGAGGGAATTATATACAAAGGCACGGGTACTAGAAGACAGAATCATTTTATGGTCTGTCCATCACAATTGTGAACTATGAAGTGAAATAATTTCACTGTTTTCTCTCTTAATAAGTTATCATGGTCAATCTGAATTGCTAATTAAATAAATTTATATATTTCAGTTAAAGTAAAAATCCATATGTGAAGAACTGTCACTCATGTGAAGTGTGGAAAATTCTAGGAAATGCAAATATAATCTATACTACTAAAATTGGGTACATTCTCTAAATAAAAAATCAAGCCAATCATTCTGAAAAACTTTTAAGGCAGAATTTTGACCTAAGAAGACTGTTTAATAAGATGACTGCATTATTCTAAGTAATTTTCATGCAGGAAACAAACGTTCCTTTTACTTTTTTAGGGCACCCATGCATCTTGACTCCCGACTCTGAAAAAAGAAAAACTTTTCTTTCTTACTTTTATACTGTAAAATATATCTTATTTTAGGTCCAGAGTAAAAGAGATACATGAACTTTTAAAATAGATACATTTGCCCTTTATTTCTAGATTGAGTTCTAAATGCCATCTATTTTGTAAAAGTTAATAAGAAACAATACTAGTGTTTATTTTAAATTAGCCTTACTGTATTATCCCATTAAGGAATTTAAAAGGAAATTATAATGTTTGAAACCATCCTCACACGTTTGAAAAATTTCAAGAACATCTTTACATACACATTTTGTTCAGCCACATAAAATTGATAATTTTTTCAGTACAAAAACTAATTTTATATTGGTCACCCTAATAAAATGATGTTCATATATGTACCTGTATGTATGTATGTGTGTATATATATATATATATATATATATATGTGTGTGTGTGTGTGTGTGTTCATATGTATGTGTTTTAAAGTAAGTCAACTACGATGATTTTGCAAGTGATATAAAGTAGGATAAACAGATACACCTTTCTTATTACTTTGCAAAAATACTGTGTGTATTTATGAATGTGTGTATGCTTTCCTTCTTATGAAAAAAATGTATCCAGAAAAATACACTTCCAAAGTTATTTTAATAAATAATCTATCTTCTTTTAATTTAAGCTTATCACAGTAATTACAAGCCTTTTCAGGCTCTGGATATCCTAAGTAGTGGCAATCACAGATGTGGCATATTTCTAGGAGCAAAACGAAAAATTAAATTGCCTGACAAATATCACCCTAGTCACAAACACCAACTCCAATCATGCTTGACTAGGAGCAAGAGAAAGGGCAGACAGGATTAAGAGAGCAAATCTGGCTTTATGGCAGCTGCTAACTTCTCAAAGTGTTCATACATGAAATACAAGCACAAAAAACACAAGTGAAAAAAAGGGCTCTCATCTCCTTACTTATAAGCTCCTTATGATATAGAGGACAGGATGAAAAGAGAGAGGCCCTTAGATAGCCTAGCATTTGCTCTCGTATCTCTGAGTCTTACCCAGCCCTTAAGGGTCTGAAATATATCTCTGGAAGCCAAGCATGGTTCTGGAAAATTAGATAGAATGTTGCTCAAGTCAAAAACATGCCACAAACTGATAATCTAAACTCCATGGGTTTTGACTTCCTAATCATGCACAATTCTTATAAGACAGAATAAAATACACAGGCAACGTACATGGTGTGTTTTGTAGGTACCCTGAAACAGAACTATTAGTAATAATAGGACTGCATTTCCTTCTTAAATTTTCAGGTGATCTTACTAAAAAGAAAATCTTTCTTCAGTAGATCCTATTGTTCTTATTAGGTCCCAAACATTCAGAGAATCAGAGTTCCAACATAGTAGTTATTTGGTTTGTTGTTTCAGAATCCTATGGAAACATTTTTTTTTTAATGCACACTCTGCAGCCTCACTTCCAGTGATTCTTATATTGAAGATGGAACTCAAAAATTATTATTTAAAAATATTTCCCAGGTTATTGTGATGCGCCTCCATATTCTGAATTTACTGCTTTTGACACCTCCTCTTATTACACTCCACATATGTACTCATAAGCCACGTGTTTCTTATCAGAACCATCAGAATGAACTCTAATTGCCTCACTCACTGCACGCATGGTAGCAAGTAGATATGTCCTTCTCTCCATGAAGAACCATCATCTATCACTGCTTTCTTTATAACCACTTGTCCAAAATCTACCAACATCTTACTTCAGCCTCAAAGTTAAAAAGCATGAATTGCATCAGTTATTACTGCAGCTTTGGTGATAAGACATGGAAAATGAGAAGAATCCTGCATTGAAGATGAAAGAATATGAATCTATGTAAAAATATTCTAAGGTTAAGTGTAAATGAAATGTTCGTGCAAAAGAACAAAACTGAAAAAAAAAATGCATAACAAATTCTACTGGATTAGCTTTGGTTGAAAGATTTAGTATAATTAAAAGGCACAATTTGCAATATTAGGAAAGACCAATGTGAAAATTAAGTATGTTTATAATTGAAGATACTTCATATTATTTTCAAAGATAGTAATCATCAGTATTTCAGGGTACATCTGTAGTCTCAAGTTAGTCCAGAAAGAATATATGTGATAACTGATACCCTATCCCATTTGTCTTTGCCCCCTTTCACTGAAAACTGAGCCATTGGTATGACCTGTAATTGGATGCCACCAATTTGGCAAACTCTAAGTACCACAGACTATTTAAAAACTGATCAAAATTAAAACGTTACGGATATTTCTGATAAACCCTTACATATTTACCTTTGTTTTACCCCTCCCTTCTTTTTAAACTAATGGTATGTTTTGTCGATTTCTTTCTTTATATGGGTATCTGAATCTTGAAATCAGACAAGTACACAGACATTCAAACCTTGTTTCTAAATATAACACTACAGTCTTCATTATGTTATTTCTATACCATCTTGCTCTTCACTTGCACCTATATGCCTTACCCAACTATCTGTGCTAGTACACTGGCATCTGTTCGAAGACTTCAGTGCTATTTCCATATCAAGTAGGCATTTTATCTTTGACCTGTTTTTTTTTAACAATCTGGATGAAATTCTTCCCTCTGAAATATTGAAATAAAGTGAAAGAAAATTTAAGCCATTTAATAAAAGAAAATATTGATTAATAAATATAAGACAGGGCTTCCCTGGTGGCACAGTGGTTAAGAATCTGCCCGCCAATGCAAGGGACACAGGTTCGAGCCCTGGCCCGGGAAGGTCCCACATGCCGCGGAGCAACTAAGCCCATGTGCCACAACTACTAAGCCTGAGCTCTAGAGCCCGCAAGCCACAACTACTGAGCCCACGTGCCACAACTACTGAAGCCTGCATGCCTAGAGCCTGTGCTCCGCAACAAGAGAAGCCACAACAATGAGAAGCCCATGCATCGCAATGAAGAGTAGCCCCCTCTCAACACAACTACAGAAAGCCTGTGCACAGCAACGAAGACCCAACACAGCCAAATAAATAAATAAAATTAATTTAAAAAAAGAAATATAATACAAAAACATTTTGCTTAATGACTAACTTATGAAAAATGTGATTTCCTAAAATCCTTAATATTTTTAAATGGACAAGATATAGTGTCTGTTGCAAAGAAAATAAAAGTCTAGTAAGGGCATAAACTATTCGCAAGTAACTAGAATACAAGATAGTATGCATTCTGTAGAATAGGTACAAACGTAGCAATAAGAAAACATCGAAGATAAAGGATGTGATTCTGAAAGGAAATACTGGAAAGGACTGATAAAGAGATACATGTTAAAGGTGGCTAAAAGCTCAGCCTTGAAAGGGGGGGGGTCAGATACTTTTCAGGGAAGGGAACTACTGGAGCTGAAACTTTGAGACAGAAATCAGAATGGGAGCAGTTATATCGACTCTTCTTTTGTAGTCAATGGCAAATTCTCTAAGATGTTTCTTTGAACAGAGAAGAAACAATCAGATCTCTGTCTTCAACATGGAACATTACTTTGGCAGTAATATTTGCAACTCATTGAAGAGATGGAAGAATAGGGAGCAGAGAGAAACTCATTTTAAGGTTACTATTAGAGTTGAGGTAAGAAATGATAAATACTTGGATTTGTATACTGGAAGTAGGGAATATGGAAGAATAAAAAAACATAAAAAAGATTGAGAAGACTCACTGGTCTTCAAGATAAAGAGACTGAAGTAAGACAAGGTATAAAGATGTCTTCAAGTTGTCCAAATACCTGGGCTTGCTCCATGCCAGGGCTCCTGCCTGAGATGTTAGTGGATAAATAGAAGGATGTGGTTTGAACTGCACTTGAAGGAAGGGAAGATGATTTTAATTTTGAATGTGTTGGATTACTAAAGCCTCTAGGATAACTTTATGTATGTATAATAGGCACTGAAACATAATGATAGAGATACTGGAAAAGGATTAGGAGCATAAAATACATTCATGAATAATTTAAGTAGTAGTAATAATGGAGAATAATTAAGAAATCAATTCTGAAGTGCAGAATTGAATGGAGTTAAAGACAGAATGATTATAAAATGTTAACCACTACCTTTTCTTAAAGAAAAAGCCTTTCATATCAATTTGGCCCAAACTTTAGCTCACCTGTTCTACATATTTAAAAATAAAATTATTCCTGGAATGGCTAGGGAATGGTTTTGACATTAAAGGAAGCAAGTTGGTCAAGGAATATTTTGTTTCTTTGTTTCGGTCAATGGCTACATTTATTTTTTTAAGGTTGTATTTATTTATTTATTTGACCGAGCTGAGTGGCTTGCAGGACCCTAGTTCCCCAACCAGGGATCAAACCCGAGCCCCCTGCAGTGGAAGCACAGAGTCCCAACCACTGGACCGCTAGGGAATTCCCCAATGGCTACATTTAAACTCACACACACAGAGGCAGACAATAAAAGAAGCAATTACAGCATCAAAGTGAGTGAGAATCACTGAGAGAAACTAAATATGAAGACTGTTGAAAGAAATAAGATCAAGGGCAAAAGTTAGATTTAAAGCCTTTGGAGGGACCTTTATGACATTATTATCTGGCACATGAATACAATTTCTTCTGCACATCAACAAACCCTGGATCTCATCTTCCCATCTCTCTCTTGATCACTATGGTCAAGCTACCTTTCTGTCTCTGCCTCTCAAACAGAGCAGGCACGTTCCTGCTCCAAGGATTTTTTACTGGCTCTTCTCTCGGAACATTTTCCCATCCTGCATGACCATTCCAAGTCTTTTAGCAAATGTCACCTTCTTAGAAAAGTCAATTAATTTAAAATCGTAAGACCCAAGCCCTTAGCAATCTCTTGTATGCTCTTTATTCTTCTATAACATCCTATAAAATTGACTTTCTTTTTACTTTTTATTAATTTTCTTTCTTCTCTTACTAGAACTGGGATTTCTTTCTGTGTATTCGCTTGGGGAATCTCCAAAATTTAGAATGATATCTGCTACGTAGCAAGATCTCAGTAAATATATTCTGAATTTAAGGAATTTTGAAACTTGGAAATTTGAAAGTTATCTGGCATTTAATGAAATGTCATTTACCACTTTGTATTAATTGGCCTCATACCCAGCCAGAAGAAAGGAAGAAAGTGCAGCCTTATATTCTATATGGACATGTTCCTCGGGCCACAGCTTAATTTTAACAGGGCTAAACACACCTAAGTGAGGAAACCAGTCCAATAGATGACAAGCCATCTACTGCATTCTCTCTGAAAATTGTCTACTGCTATAATCCCTTGGTAGTGGCCACTTGAATGTATGTGTGTATTTACTTAGGTCCAAGGGTCATGCTGGGCTACAAGCAAGCAAAATAATCCTCCAAGAGAACAAGGAGTCAGTGAAGAAAGGAAAATAAATGAGACTGTAAGGACCCTGAGAGACAACAGGAAAAGAAAAAGCATGCATACTCTGAGAAAGGAGACTCTGATCTCGGCAACAAAAACTGTCTAGCTTCTCTTCCTCTACGGCATGGACAAACACTGATTTGAAATCCTGGGAGGTTTCATTTTGTGTTCTTACATGTTCCTCTATTCCTTTATTTGAGTTAGCTAGATGACTCACTGTACCTGACAATCAAAGTTGTTGGGAACGTTATGATTTTAGAAATATTTAACACAAAAATGTCAATAGTTCATTTATCTTAATATTTTCCTTTAATTAAGAATGGCTGGAAAAGTTTCTCCAAGCTCTACTGTGAAACTGATTTTGTGTGCACTTAAATGTCACTTCCTTATAAATGTCTCTTCTGATCAACCTTTCTATTTATGCCTCCTTTTTAACCCTCTTATAATTAATGTTAGCTCCATTTATATTATACTTTATAATAAAAATAACTATTATTTTGAACTCTTAAAATAATTATTTTGTGTGAACCACTCCTCAAGGAGATTGCATTCTGGTTGCGGGCATTGGGGAGAGTCAGTAAAAAGAAAAGCACACAAATTAATAAGCAACTTAATATGAAATAGCAGTAGTAGTAGTAGTAGTAGTAGTATGAAAGAAACTATGGCACTACAAGAAAAACCTAATAGGGAGGTTTGTTTTAGATGGGGTGGTCTCCGAAAACAGGGTTTCCGCATCTCTTTTTCTCAATTATATTGTAGGGCTTTGTTTGCTTAATTGCTTAATGTCTGGAAACTTTTTGGCATTGTGTGTGTGTGTGTGTGTGTATTGTGTGTGTGAACATACACACATACAGATATCTGGGATCTGCTGATATGCTAATGTTACCCTGGCTTGTGGTACCATTCCTTTAGAACTTATATGTCACATTCTTTAGAAAACTGCTGTTTTGTCCAACCAGGTTAGACCTTAACCCTGTATTCCCAAACATTTCTGCTTTATTGCTGTATGTATCACATTATGTCATAATCAATAGTTTCCTTGTCTGTCTGCTCTATTAAATGTAAGTTCTTTGTAGGCAGAGATGATAATTACATTAGTATTGTACATACATAGCATCTGCAACAATGCCTGTGGGTGTGCTCAGTGAATATTTATTGTACATTTGTGGTGAGAAGATTAAAGTTTAACTGAGTACTTGGGCATTTTAACCACTATGACATCACTGATTGTGTACATTTATAATTAACTATATTACAGAACTACCTAATAGAATATATTTTAAATTACTGACACACTGTTTGAGCCATGTATATTGCCTCTTGACCACTCTTCTGTTTTGTTCACATAGCCTATCTGGAAGAAATAGTTCCTGTGTCTTAGGAAAACAAAATCTTAAATCATATCACCCTGAGGAGTTTTCATCCCTTCCCTAAGTATATAACATTGTCACTAACTTGACACGAGATATCTGCATGGCAATACCTTCACTTTTTTAAAGAAAGATATTTGTAATAAACTACATGTTATTTTGAAAAACAAGAGCAGATTTTTCTTCACAGAAATACATTCAGATGTTTGATTTTTCATTTGTTTGGTGACTCAAGTCTTTTTAAAAATCCTAGATATTTTTAAGCCATACAGTTGATATATTTTCTTGGTGCCAGGATTTTTACTCTCATTTATGTTTCTACAAAATGGGAAGGTTGGTCATTTTCATTTTGCTTCCCTTACAGGTCAGCTTCCCCTTGGAACATCAATATTAGTATCTCAAATCTACAATATCCACCATAATTTTTCTCGTAACTATAGTATTATTTATAGAGATGTGGTTTGATAAAAATACCAATCTTAGGCTGACTCAATTGAAAAACATTTACTAGCTTTTACAAGTATGTCCTCTTCCTAAATAACTATTGTTTTATATAGATACATATATACACACATAACCACATATATGTGTGTATAATATTTATCAGAAAATGTCTAAATATTTACAAAATCACTGCACTGAAAAAAATTATATGGCTCCTAACGAGCTTTGAAACATTAATAAACTTTAAAAAATTAGTATTTCATATTAGGTCCAGCCTGATCTGGTCCTGGCTGCGATATGTGTACTACTGTTTACCTAGCTCACTGTACTCCAGTCACATTGTTTTTTCCTGAGTCCTAGACACTGTTAAATTCTTCCCTGTTCAGAGTCCTTATTGTTATCAGGGAAGATGTGCCCTTCAGATCTTCTCATGCCTGGCTCTTTCTCATGTTCCAGGTTTTGGCATACATGGCATAAATATAAACTTTCACAGAGAGGTTTTTTTCTAAACACTCTAAGGGCCTTGCTCTTTGGTTTTCTTCATCAAAACCCCTAATTTATTCCTTTCATGGCACCAGTGCCAATTTTTATTTATTTAAAGCATTTAGATCTTTAAATAATTTTCTCTTTCCCCCACTAAAGTGCACTCTAGAGAAGAGCAGAGTCACCATTTGCCATGTTCTCTGTTATCTAATAAAACAGTATGTGATACATCTGTACATCACCACAATAATATTGAATGATTTAATAGTGGGAAGAAAAAGCATGAAATATATTGAGATTAAGCCTCTGAGCATGGGAGATTTTTGCCTCTATATCTATCATCTCAACCTGTCTGAAGTTTTAGTGGTTTTAGAAGAGTCACTCTTCAAGGTATATGGAAAAGGGTATACGTAGGTAATGGGAAAGGCATCAAATTAGACATATTAAAATAATTATTAGGTAGCAAAAAGTGCTTAACATGTACTTCAGGTTATACCAGTTTATAGACTGTGACAGTATTTGGAGTTCATAAGTCTGTTTGAAATTTTTAATAATCATATATAGTAAATAATACAGATACTATATAAATGAGTTTCTTCTCAATAAGGAAAAGCAGTGACTAGAAACTAAGCATTCAGTTATATTTTATTACATATGAATGATATGATTAAAAACTGATGGAATTCCTAAAAAAAAGCAGATATTAGTAGTGGTATTAGAACAGACAATGACAAATGTTTTGCTCTAACCATTTGAACATCATGAAATAAGTCACTATACGGTCTGCTTTTTATACATATATATATATATATATTGCTACTAAGGCATGGCTAATATGCTGTCTTTTTATCTAAGTTCTGCTCTTTGATATTTTTGATAGATTGAGAATTTTTTTTCATCTTTATTGGAGTATAATTGCATTATAATCGTGTGTTAGTTTCTGCTTTATAACAAAGTGAATCAGTTATATATATACATATGTTCCCATATCTCCTCCCTCTTGCATCTCCCTCCCTCCCACCCTCCCTAACCCACCCAACCAGGTGGTCACAAAGCACCGAGCTGATCTCCCTGTGCTATGCGGCTGCTTCCCACTAGCTATCTATTTTACGTTTGGTAGTGTACATATGTCCACGACACTCTCTCACTTTCTCACAGCTTACCCTTCCCCCTCCCCATATCCTCAAGTCCATTCTCTAGTAGGTCTGTGTCTTTATTCCCACCTTGCCCCTAGGTTCTTCACGACATTACTTTTTTTCTTAGATTCCATATATATGTGTTAGCATATGGTATTTGTCTTTCTCTTTCTGACTTACTTCACTCTGTATGACAGACTCTAGGTCCATCCACCTCATTACAAATAACTCCATTTCGTTTCTTTTTATGGCTGAGTAATATTCCATTGTATATATGTGCCACATCTTCTTTATCCATTCATCTGATGATGGA
>RJWK010044347.1:0-18409 GCA_004363435.1 Platanista minor | reverse complement strand
ATATAATTTTTTTTTTTCTTTTTTTAAAGCAACTCCAAGTCAGGGATATTTTGAAGAACTCATTAGTGAGGAAAACCAATCAAAACATAAGACATTTTCTAAATGTTTATCCCAGTATAATACACCAGAAGGCGGTCAAGATTAAATGTTTACAATTAAATTGCTTGGAAACTAGAGAGCTGTCTACTGGAATAGGTATTTCAAAGCACACATGAAGTTTGCCAGAGGAAGAGGATATCACAGTATTAGATTCTGCAGCCTTAGTGCTAGAATATAATAAATGTGTGTGTATGTATATACTTGTATGGCTTTCATTTTTGGTTTCTAATTATGTGATCACTGGTTTCCAATTATAAATCTTCCATTAATATAATGAAAGATGGGCTGTTTCCTTTAATTCTGAGACTAGGTCAGATCTTCATTGACCTCTTGTAGGAGGCTATCATCTTCCCTCTGGAGAGCTGCTAAAAGTATCCTCTGGTGTTATTCTGACGATTAAAGGCGAATGTCTTTGTTTGGCCTTGTTAATCTCTTTCCAGGCCATTTTACCCCAATTAATGTGCTAAATGTTTTATTCATGGACATTACTATTGGATACTTTTCCCATGGTGCTTTTTCTTAAAACCGTATCTTCTTTGGGAAATCAGAATGTGATGAATCATTGTGACTGTTTTGGTCCCCAAAATACACCTTTAGGGTCTGGCCATTTCCCACCTTGATTCCATCCTAATGATCGTTGTAATGATTATTTATTTATTTGTATTTATTTTAATTTTTAACTGAAGTATAGCTGACTTACAACATTGTATTAGTTTCAGATGTACAATATAGTAATTTGACATTTTTAGATTTCACTTCATACAAAGTTACTATAAAACACTGACTATATTCCATGTGCTGTACATTATATCCTTGTAAGTTATTTATTTTATACCTAGTTGCTTGTACCTTTTAATCCCCTTCACCTATTTTTCCCCTCCCCCAATCCCACTCTGCCCTGGTAAACACTATTTTGTTCTCTGTATCTTTGAGTCTGTTTCTGTTCTATACGTTTGTTTGTTTTATTTTTTAGATTCCACATGTACGTGAAAACATACAGTATTTGTCCTTCTCTGTCTGATTTATTGCACTGAGCATAATACCCTCCAGACCCACCCATATTGTTGCGATGGCAAAATTTTATTCTTTTTCAAGGCTGAGGAATATTCCACTGTATATATATGGCACATCTTTATCCATTCGTCCACTGGTGGGCACTTACTTGTTTTCCATATCTTGGCTATTGTAAATAATACTGCTATGAACACAGACGTTCATGTATCTTTTCCAATTAATGTTTTCATTTTCTTTGGATAAATACCCAGGAGTGGAATTGCTAGATTGTGTGACAGTTTTATTTTTAATATTTGTTTTCCATACTGACTGTACCAATTTACATTTCCAGACAAAACCTCGCCAACACTTGCTATTTCTTGCCTTTTTGATGATAGCCATTCTGACAGGTGTGGGTGATATTGTGGTTTTGATTTGCATTTCCCTGATGATTAGCAGTGTTGAGCATCTTTTCATGTGCCTGTTGGCTGCCTGTATGTCTTCTTTGGAAAAATGCCTATTTAGGTCCTCTGCTTATTTTTTTAAATTGGATTGCTTTTTTTGATATTGAGTTGTATGAGTTTTTAAAAATATATTTTGAATATTAACCCCTCATCAGACATAATGTTTGCAAATATCTTCTCCCATTTAGTAGGTTGCCTTTTCATTTTGTTCATGGTTTCCTTTGCTGTTCAAAAGCTTTTAAGTTTGATTAGATCCCCTATGTTTAGTTTTGCTTTTGATTCCCTTGCCTGAGGAGACAGACGCAAAACAAATATTGCTGAGACTGATGTCAAAGAGTGTACAGTTAATGTTTTCTTCTAGGAGTTTTCTACTAGCAGAACTTACACTTAAGTCTTTAATCAATGTTGCGTTTATTTTTGTATATGGTGTAAGAAAGTGGTCCACTTTAATTCTTTTGCATGTAGTTGTCTGGTTTTCCCAACACTGTTTATTGAAGAGACTATCTTTTCCCCATTGTATATTCTTGCCTCCTTTATCATAAATCAGTTGACCACGTAAGCATGGGTTTATTTCTAGGCTCTCTATTCTGTTCCACTGATCTGTGTGTCTGTTTTTCTGCCAGTACCATACAGTTTGGATTAGTATAGCTTTGCAGTAGAGTCTGAAATTAGGGAGCATGATATCTCCAGCTTTGTTCTTTTTTCTTAAGAATAGTTTGACTATTCAGGGTCTCATGTATTTCTATACACATTTTAAAATTAATTATTTGTTCTGGTTCTATGAATAATGCCATTGATATTTTGATAATGATTGCATTATATCTGTAGATTGCTTTGGATAGTATGGACATTATAACAATATTAATTATTACAATCCATTTCTCTGAGTCATTTTCAACTTCTTTCTTTCTGGGAAGTCCAAGATCAAGGTGATGGCCTGTTTGCTTCCTTGTGAGAGCTTTGTTTCTGGCTTGAAGATGGTCACCTCACTGCATCCTCACATGGTCCTTCCAATGTGGTGTGGGGAGAGAGTGCTCTGGTGTCTCTTCTTCTTCTACGTGGCACCGATCTTATTGGATTAAAGCCCAACTCTTTTGATCTCATTTAACCTTAATTACTGCCATAAAGACCCCATCTCCAAATACAGTCACCTTGAGGTGACTTCAAATATGAATTTTGAGGGGACACACCTGAAAGAAAATAAGGGTTATTTCTGGTCTTTTGTTCATACATTTCAAGCAAGGGCTCTGGCCCAGGATCCATCAATGGAAAGGTACCATAATTGGTCCCCTTTGTTTTGGGGCCCACCCCTTGCCAACCAATAGCTTCTTCTATTTAAGGAGCTAATGCTCTGAAGAATTTCTCACAGATTAAACCCGTGATAAACACTGGATTGTAGCTTTAATACTATATGCACTTGATGCGTTCAATCAAGTGCAGGTATGCACTTTAATCAAGCAGGTAAACATATTAAAGATATGGTTCTTTTTTTTCAAGAGTAACAAATGATGGAAAATATCTTGGTAGAAGAGAAAAACTGGTTAATTCTAGAAATGTGGAATAAATCTTCTGCTCAAGATTTTAGTGCAGGAGAAAGAAATTCTGAAATGTATGGGATCTGAAATTTGTCATATTTTGGCATCCAAAAATCTATTGCAGCATTTCTTGACTTTTTGATGGGGCTCTACCGAGGGCAGGAGGAGGTATGACTGGAGAAATTCAGAAGATTTAGGCAACAGGCATGTAAGGTGGAGCAGTGTGGAGACAGAATGGCTAGTGAGGAGGATATTATAATAGACTAAACAAGATTTAAAAAACTGAGGGAAATGAATTGTCATCTTGGGTGAGAGGAAGGTAAGGGTGGTAGGAGGTGTCCGGAAAGATGTTAACAGTTAACCTAATTTCTTATGTGTTGTGTGAGAAGCAGAATAACTGCCCTGAAGAGAGCAGAATTAAGAGAAGTACAGGTAAATGTGTAAAGAGGGTCAGCTACATCATTCTTAGATTTCCACTTTCAATACTCAGAGGGGAAAAAGAAGTTGCCAGAGGAGGTGGTCTAGGACTGGAAGTTATAACTTAACAGTTGCAGCATTTTCCTTCAGGAAGGGGACCCACCCTCCAAGGTCCTTGAATGTAAGAATACGGGGAGGGTAGATCAGAGAGGAGCTGCTCGCAGACAGGAGGGGTGATGCTGTGTTACTTACGCTGAAGGTCACACCAGCTTGGGAGCCAGTCGGGGTCACATTTACACTCGTGTCCAAATAACTAAGTTTCTGAGCTCCATGTGCCCACCTGGGGGCTCTGCCATCCTTCAAGGTGTCCTAGTTCATTTTTGTGAGTCATCAGCACATCACATATGGCCAGGAACATGATTTTCCGTGTTCTTCCCTTTTGTCCTTCCTGTCCATCTGCTGCGCCGAAGCCACGGCCAGGCACTGCTCTGCCCGGGGCAACCCTGTGTTGTTCTGAGAAATGGGGAGCACTTCTCCCATCGTGTGTTCATTCAACAAACATTGAATGAAATGCCTTCTATGCACCTGGCAGGCTTCTAGCCCCTGGGTTATACCGCCATGAACGAGACAGACAAAATCCCTGCTCTCAGTGAGTTATACCCCGAGCCGCTTTCCCAGCAAGGCCTTGAGTCTGGCAAAATTTCTGGTGACGATGACCGTCCCGGCTTTGGGCTCCTGTTAGCACCTCTCCAACAAAACCCTCACGGGCCACCGAAAGAAGCAACTGTTTTTAGGCACACCCCACCCCACCCATATTTAGAGAGCGAACGATCATTTCTTTCTGTTGATGGAACAAAAGCGTTCAAGGCTGTAACTCCGCCTGCGGCGCTGACAGCCTTTCCCACGACTCTGGAGCCTCAGCCTTGCCCTTGAAGAGTCACGTGGCCCATCCCGGGGGGTCTTCCCAGAAGAAGGTAAGAGCCTGCCCCGAAGGAGTGCCGAAATCGTCACCTCTTCCAAAGCAAAACAGCCCCACTTTTTTTTTTTCCTGATGCTTTATATCACATTTATTTATTTATTTATTTACATCTTTATTGGAGTATAATTGCTTTACAATGGTGTTAGTTTCTGCTTTATAACCAAGTGAATCAATTATACATATACATATGTCCCCATATCTCCTCCCTCTTGCGTCTCCCTCCCTCCCACCCTCCCTCCCCATCCCACCCATCCAGGTGATCACAAAGCACCGAGCTGATCTCCCTGTGCTATGCGGCTGCTTCCCACTAGCTAGCTATTTTACGTTTGGTAGTGTACGTATGTCCACGCCAAGACGGGAATAAAGACACAGACCTACTAGAGAATGGACTTGAGGGTATGGGGAGGGGGAGGGGTAAGCTGTGATAAAGTGAGACAGTGGCATGGACATATGTACACAGCCCTACTTTTGACACGATAGGAGTTTGGGCTTTTGGTACAGGCCTCAGGATGTCAGTGTTCTCAGCATGTTTCCGTGAGACGCAGACCCAGGGAAAGAACGGTGCGCTCCCCGCCCTCTGCCGGCTCCGCGCGGGCCACTCTCAACAGCGGCCTGGGAGCAGGAATCGGCTCTTCCCTGAAGGCCGCGGAAGCTCAGCTTTTCCCTTTTATATCGTTTTTTGGGCGTCATTGCCTTCTCCCAGGGCACCCTGTGATAATAAGGCTAGGACCCAAAGGACAGGATACTTTTATGGTAGGACACGGTTTTCCTGGAAGGGGAAAACGAGGGAGATAACGGCTTCACTTGAAACGGCTCAACTGGAAACAAATACTCACACGTCCATCCAGATTCAGTAGTGATTTTTTTTTTTCCTTTTGCGGTACGCGGGCCTTTTACTGTTGTGGTCTATTCCCGTTGCGGGGCACAGGCTCCGGACGCGCAGGCTCAGCGGCCATGGCTCACGGGCCCAGCCGCTCCGCGGCATGTGGGATCTTCCCGGACCGGGGCACGAAGCCGTGTCCCCTGCATCGGCAGGCGGACTCTCACCCACTGCGCCACGAGGGAAGCCCTAGGTAGTGATTTGACACAGCTTCTCCATTGCCTGTTCTGTACCCCTTCGGGGCGTGGGGAGGCGCTGCAAGGGGGCCACGGCACCACTAGGGGGCAGTGTTGTATAGAGACAGAGAAAAACTTCGCCTCCATCCTATTACCGCAGAATTAAATAATATTTCAGTAAACCTGAATTTAAAATATCAGGCTGTTGCCCGACAGAAGTTATCTCCTCTGAACTCCTACAGCTCTGTTTACACGAACCCTTAACAGCAAGCCTGCTTCGCATTTGTTATTTCCTCCATTCAATTGTAAAGTTCCTTGAAGTCGACTGATGCTTCTTTAGCCTATGACATAATAGTTGCTGCATCAGTGAATATTTTATGAGTACCCTCTGAATATATGCTAAGTTTTTAATGGTTGAGGACATTTTTATAAAAATACAATTTCGATGTTTAATGTGGAGTAGAAAGTATTAAATAAGGGAGACAAAACTAACCCGACATTGGTTTATATAACAACGAACATACAGTTCTTTCTTTGTTAAGTGTTGCCACCTCTGTTAGGTCGTTTGATCCTCATAATAACCCTGTGGCGTGAGTTGAATACTGAGTCCAGGTGGCCCCGAGGAACCACAGCCCCAGAGACTGAGCTTGTCCTTGGTTGGGGAGGTAAGGCTGATGACACACTTGCTCTTCAGTCAGTGTTCCATTCCTTCTTTTACTGAGCACTCTGGCGCAGAGGAAGTTCCCAGAGGGAAGACACAGTGTCTCTGGCTGCTCAGGCAGGCGGGGGCAGGAGGCACAAGTTGAAACATTGGTAGAGATATGAAAAAATAATGACTAAGATATCACAATGTTAATGGTGGTTAGTTTTCTCCAGTGGTGAGATTTAGGATGATCTTTCAACTTTTCTCTTTATCTCTTTCTGCATTGTCTAATTGTTTTCACATTGACTACTTGTTACTTTGAAAATAAAAATGGCTCTTACCATTTTGAAAACAAAAAAATGAATAGAAATGAGACGATGTTGGTCCCGAACCGTGTGGAACAGGTGGACAGGTTACAGGTGACGCTGAGGGTGAGGACTGGAGCGAGGGCGCAAGCGGGACCCGGGGGCCAGCTGCGGTGGAGGGGGTTCTCCTGGACACAGTAGGTTGGACACAGGTCAGACCGGAGTCAGGGGAGAGGGGGGCACATGGACAGAGGGGTGTCCCAGCCCACGGAGCCCCTCTACTGCTGCCACTAGTGCTTGACTGTGAGAGTCCGTCCACGTGGACCCTAGGAAAGACTTCATAAATTTCTGTTGGACACCCGGCTGAAGGGAAGGCTCTCCATCATGACCACACGCCTTATCTGTCATTAATATCCACGTGTCATCTTGACTGTGCCTTTATCAGGCCTTTTACTGAGTGCCTGATAAATGTCAGGCATTATTATCTGCTGATAGCGTGCCTCATTGTCACTGTTGTCATATCATGCCACGGAGGCTGATTCTGACCAGTTGTCTTATTGAGTTTGGGAGACAGAAACAGTGAAACCAACAGAGAGCCCAACACTTTTCACCACTGGTGACCTGGCAGCTCCTAGGACCTTCCAGGCTGCCACGCATGAGGGGAGCACTGTTGGAGGAACGCTGTCCAGCCCCGAAAGCTAACGGTGAGCCAAGCTTTCTTGTTTTGTTTTGTTCTGATGAAGAGGCCTTAACATTTGAGGGAGAGCACTTTACTGTACTCGCCAGCTCTTTTTGGAAGTGATAGGACCCATCTTCTTAGGCCAACTTCAACATGCCTTTCTTCTTATTTTAAGAATTTAAAAAACTGGGGGACAGGAATAATATCCATGTATTTAAAGAACTTCTATTTTGAAAATTTTCAGACACAAAGAAAAATAGAAAAAAGTGCAATCAATACTTGTATACTTGCCATCAATATCTGACAATTGTCATCTTGCTGCATATACTTCATGTATGTATTTTTTTACTAAATCATTTAAAATTGTAGAGTACATGAAATTTCACACCAAAATGCTTCACAATATTATCCTACATAACATTGTAGCAAATTCACTCCTAACGAATGAAATATTATTTCCTATTATACTGGCTGTGTTCGTTTGTCTCAACCCCCAAATGTCTTTTATAACATTTTATATATCACAAAATACAGAAGTATAGATTTTATATAGATGATGGTAACTGGTGTGTATATATGCTCTATTCTATGTTATCCAAACAAAGCTATTTGTAAGTCTTGTGCCTTGCATTCTCAAATGTACTCATAAAATAACTTCCTAAAATTTCCTTCAACGTTTCCTGCTTAAAACAAAGAAAAACAAACAAATGAACAGAGTAATATAAATAATATAATATAATTTAATATAAATTAAGACTGAATTGACAATATTTGGGTATTGAATAATTTATTTCCACATAGTAGACTCTTAGTTGGAGCATCGTTGAATTCCTTCCCTTTCCTCCTACCAATATGTGCAAAATATATCAGGTTCTCTTTCTTTCCGAATGGTTGAGTTGTCCCTAGGGATTTTATTTGATTTTTCTTTAAAAAAAAATAAAATTAATTAATTAATTAATTTATTTATTTTTGGCTGCTTTGGGTCTTCATTGCTGCGCGCGGGATTTCTCTAGTTGCGGCGAGCGGGGGCTACTCTTTGTTGCTGTGCGTGGGCTTCTCATTGTGGTAGCGTCTCTTGTTGCAGAGCATGGGCTCTAGGTGCGCAGGCTTCAGTAGTTGTGGCACACGGGCTGAGCAGTTGTGGCTCACGGGCTCTAGAGCACAGGCTGGGTAGTTGCGGTGCATGGGCTTAGTTGCTCTGCGGCATGTGGGATCTTCCCTGACCAGGGCTCGAACCCGTGTCCCCTGCACTGGCAGGCGGATTCTTAACCACTGCGCCATCAGGGAAGTCCCTATTTGATTTTTCTTGTGACATTGTTCTGAGGAATACTCATTACTCCAGGCTCTCACCTGAATCTCTTATTGAAGAAAAAGTTGGTCAGCTTGATCAATACTGAGCGAGAGGTGTTCAGAGGAGAAAGGGATGAGATTCCAGACGCTCATCTGCTTTGCTAGGTGGACAAAGCAATATGAAACCAGCCCTCCGACTTCAGAGGGGAGGACGGGCAGGCCCAGAATGGTCCACCAAGTGGGCGTTCCTTTCACACTGGGCTGCTTGCGTTTTTTTCTCTGCTCATGTCTGTTGGAGGGATGGACAAACCTGACAGCCAGGTATTCGTGGGTTTAGGTGTAGGAGAACCTCTCCCACTGCTAGTTGGCTGTCTTTGCGTTTCCTTTCCCTTTGGAGACCACGAAGTGTGAGAGAAAATAAGCCTCCAAGTTTACTAGTTTGAAATTCTGGTTATGAGTGTCTCTGTCTTAGTGGAGTTGGTTTTGGCCTTGTCAAAAAAAAAAATAACCTGGGGTTGACCAGAAGTCCTGGTCCCTTTTCACAAAAACCATGACTTCTCCCTTGAAATAGTCCATCCTGGGGGAGGAGGTACATGATGCTCAAGTGGGAATTACTCACAGGGAGAGTAATGAGGACTGAGGGTCTGGAGGTGACCGTGGAAAGCAGGCTCTGTGGACTCAGGTCAGTGAAGGTGGTTCAGTCGAGCGGGTGACAGGAGGGCCAGTCTTTAAGGGGTGTGTGGTGGTACTTAATTATACCCACCAGTCCTGTGACACTCCTCCTGTTCCCTCTCCTTGACACGGAGCAGTCTTGTGGCTGCCTTGACGAATACATACAGCTGAAGTGATGCTCTGTGACTTCCCAGGCTGGGGTGGGAAGTCACACAGCAGCTGACACTTCCTCTTGGGACACTCGCTCATGGAGCCTCAGCTGCCCTGTAAACGGTTCACCAGAGGTCAGCACGTGGGGGGCCCTCCCAGAGAGGAAGAGAGAGAAGGGTCCAGGGAGCCCCAGCTGTTGGGCTGCTCCAGCCCACGTGCAGAGATGAGTGGAGAAGCTTCAGGATGACCTCAGCCCAGCCACTGCCCGACTGCAGCCACATAGGGACCACAGTCACGGAGCAAAGGAAATGAATATTATTGTTTTGAGCCATGATTTGGGGTAACTTTTTACACGTCAATAGACAGTTGGAACAAGGTACTAAAACACTGCCGAACACATGGAAAGAATGATGCTGATACACTTAAGTTCCCTCATGAAAATTCCGGTGCAATGTGCATTGATTCGCCTCCACTGAAGTGAACGGTGATTCGTTTAAAAGCACTTCAGTTCAGCACGTGTCCATCTCTGCTGCGTATCTGTGTGAAAAGCAATGGAATAAATCCCATCTCCTTTTAGCAGGGTGGGCCTGGGGAGGTTGGGACGGAGGTTGTCCCCTCCACGCTTCTGAGACCCCTGTAAGAAAAGACAGGTTAACAGAGAGAAACAAGCAGAAGTTCATTAGCGGGTAGACCTCATGTGTGCATGGGAGACCCCTGGGGGAAAATGAGTGACTCCTGGTGGTGGTTTAGAGATCAGGACTAAACACCATCTTACTAGGGAAAGGGCAGGGATGCAGGCCTCTTAGAAGAGGGCAAATGATTCTTAGGGGAGATGAGTGGACCCTTAGAAGAACAGGTAGTGGTGTGAGAGTTGGTGACAAAAGTTTGTCTGCATGTGGTATGACTTTCAGTCCCCTTTCCTGTGATAAGCGTCAGTCTTCCCAGGTTGAGGAGACTCCCGTGAGGGGATCTATGGCATTTGAGTTCCTTCTGGAGAATCTATCTTTAGACACACGAGGGGAGTTCAGAGGAAGCCTCTTCCTGCATTTGCGGTTTTTCAAGTGCCTACAGTTCAAAACAATCAACATATCAGAGCAGCATATGTTGGGGTGCATGTCCTCAGCTCCTACTGTCATGCCTTGGGGTGGCAGATTCTGCTCCCTTCAGCACCATGGGGTCGAAGAGGCTGACTTCTGGACAAAGCTTTGCTCCTTGATACAAAGGTGCAGGAGGATAAGGGCTTCCCTCCAGCCTCCGGGTGTGATAAGGTGATGCCTGGCGCCTACCTGGCAACCCTGGGGTGACAGGAACCAACTCCTGCCCTGGCGGAGGGGACAGGCAGGAAACCACTGGTTGCTTCTTCACTTGGCTGCTGAATTCACCAACCTGGAACTGCAGGCCGCTGGGCTTCTTGTTAGATAATCAGTGTCCTTAATGCTTAAACCTCTTTTAGCAAGATCGCCTATTATTTGTAGCTAAAACCATAATTGATGCAGTTGACATTTGTGGCTTCTAAGGAATGAGTGATTTAAAAATTGCTTTCTAAATTTAAAATCCTTTAGTGTATCTCCCAAGAGGTCGCCTTGTTCCAAAAGTCACAAAAGAAAGCTGAAGGGAGAACTAGCACTTAATAAAAGCAGGGCCTATTTTGCTGTTTTTTCCCGTCTCAGGATACTGACTCTGCTTTAGCAAGTCGAAGCAAATTAGTAATAAATCTATTTTTGTCCTTTCAGTTTCTGCAAATTTCCTTGTGCAGAAAATAATCTGAAATCCAAAAGTGAAGTATAAAATGCTATGTCAGATTGTTACTTTTAGGATTTTGTAGTCAAAAGCTGTCAGGGGCTGAAATTAAGTCCTTCCCTGTCTGATTTTAGCATTCGAGGATAGCCAGCTGTTGCACGCTGAATTGTGTCACCCTCAATTCATATGTTGAAGCCCTAACCCCTGGCTCCTTAGGATGTGACTGTATTTTGGGAATAGAGCCTTCAAAAGCTTATTAAGTTAAAGTGGGGTAGTTAGGGTGAACCCTAATCCAATATGACTGGTGTCCTTATAAGAAGAGGAGATTGGGACACAGACACACACAGAGAATGACCACGTGGCCACACAGTGAGGCAGCAGCCATCTGCAAGCCAGGGAGAGAGGCCTCAGGAGAAATCAGACTTGTCTACGCTTTGATCTCGGGCTTCCAGCCTCTAGAACCGTGAGGAAATAAATTTCTGTTATTTCAGTCGCCTAGGCTGTGGTATTTTGTTATGAAAGCCCCAGCAAACTAATACGACTGATACGTGACATTTGACATAGGGTAATTGGGTTATAGTTTTTTTATCCCTTCTTTTCATCACTCATAAAAGGAGGGGTGAAAACATTGCAACTTGAGACATTTCCAAATGAGTTAAAACACCATATACCATAGTATATCCAGTGCCACTTGTTTTGAAAGGCATATTTTTTTTTTATTAATAGGTGATCAGTTTCATCATTGATCTTTCTTCTTCTTTTTTTTTTTTTTTTTTGGCTGCGTTGGGTCTTTGTTGATGCGCGCGGGCTTTCTCTAGTTGCGGCGAGCAGGGGCTACTCTTCGTTGCGGTGTGCAGGCTTCTCATTGCAGTGGCTTCTCTTTGTTGTGGAGCACGGGCTCTAGGCACGTGGACTTCAGTAGTTGTGCCCCCGGGGTTAGTTGATCTGTGGCATGTGGGATTTTCCTGGACCAGCGCTCGAACCCGTGTCCCCTGTATTGGCAGGCGTATTCTTAACCACTGCGCCACCAGGGAAGACCCTGAATCACTGATTTTAGACTGTGTATAGCTGTGAGACAAAGATGTTAGAAATATTGCTAACGCTTTCCATTTACTAGTGAATAAGGAAACACTCGAAAGCTTTTATTTTTGCTCTGTGTTCCCAGAAGATAAATTAGTTTCCTAAAGAATATGATCCAAGATCTGTTGGGCTGACTCCTTTTTAAGGTTGTTTGGAGGCAAATTTGTTTCCTTCGTATAATAATTCATGTGATTAGTCTTTGGCCTAATTTATACATTCAGTTCTCAAAACAGCTAGTCCTTAAGTAAATGGCAATGCTGTTTTCTATTTAATTTCCTAAAAAAAGAAAAATAATGGAAATGTCCTTGCTAGTTTTTGTTATTACATTGCAATTAATGGAAATATGTAGTTATTCCTCTCCCCCCCACCGCCAGGTCATTCTGATGCTATGGAAATTACCCAGGATGCTTTCTAATAAAATAAAAATAATAGATCAACAATCTTACCTAGGTTTTCTCAGGTCTATCTTGTAAAATTAGCCATCAGGAAATATCTGCCAAAATAGAACTTGAGTGTATACAACAAAATGTCATTTTTGAGCTTGGTTCCCAGGAAAAGATATACAGAAAGCTGAAAATGTTTTGTATTTTTTTGCCCAGTTTTCAGTGACTTGCTTGGAAATGAAAGCCTGAATTTATAAAAAGAAAGCCAATTCTCTTTGATATATTGACATGCAAATTTGGGAAAGGCCTTCAATGGCTACCAGATAACTGGAAAATGGAACTGTAATTTTTTTTGTTTTTCTTTTTTTGTGGCCCCCTTGCTGTGTTGGGAGTGCAGAGTCTCAATCACTGGACCAACAGGGAAGTCCCTCAGTTTTGTTTTGTTACAAAGAATGTAGCCAATTTATTAGCATATGTACCTGATTATAATAAATTGATAATTAGAAAATATGTATAAGAAGAACTTTTTTTTAAAAAAAAGGGAACAAACCGTTTTTTAAAAAGTATTTATTTATTTATTATTTATTTATTTAGGCTGCGTGGGTCGTAGTTGCGGCATGCATGCGGAATCTACAGAATCTAGTTCCCCGACCAGGGATCGAACCCGGGCCCCCTGCACTGGGAGCGCAAGAGCCTTACCCACTGGACCACCAGGGAAGTCCCAAGAAGAACTTTTTATTTGGAGAGTTTTGGCACTGTCTTGTACAGGAATACACATTTTAACCTTTGCAAATGCAGTAAGAATTCACACACAAAGTTGCAGTTGATAGAGGCAGAACCAACCAGGTGTATTTGACAACCAACCTGCCATGGAGGCTTTAAGGAAGGCCTATGAGGTGGAATTCAATGGAAAATAGAATATTTTTAAAGGAAAACACAAGTCTGCAAAAGACATTTTTCTCATTTTATAAATACATAATTAAGTGCTATTTTCTTTCGTGGAGCACTGTTCTACCAAATCCGCCGTTTTTTTTGAACTAGGTTACCGGGACTGTAAGCGAACATCTCCGTGAGGGGTAGGGAGAGGAGAGGATTAGACTAAATTCTCCCTTTTGCGGCTATAAGATTCTATGACCTCCTGACCAAGAGACCATGGCTGTAATAGCTAATATTTGTCTAGCGCCTACTCTGTGCCAGGCACTGTCCTTAGAGCTTCATAAAGTAATCTGTGAAGCTTCAGGGTAATACTAGGTAAAAAACCAAAGAGCTCCCAATCAGAAGAAAATTTTGACAATTAAATTGTAGAGTTCATATTTTAACTAGAAAATGCATTATCTTGAAGACCCCAGTATTCTGAGGGATAAAGGGAATCTCATCTTTGATTCAGGGACTACTGGTTATCCTACACTACCCATCCTTTCCATTACTAGCAGCTGGCTCACGACTTCTTGGAATAAAGACTTCATTTCCCATCATCCCTTCCCGCTAGGCATGGCCATGTGACTAAGTTCTGGCCAATGGAATAGATATGGAAGTATTGTGGGGTAACATGCAGTAACCTGCTTTATGAGACTATGTATATGCTTTACTTAGATCATCAGATTGTACTGTTTTTTTTTTTTTTTTTTTTTTTTGCGGTACGCGGGCCTCTCCCTGTTGTGGCCTCTCCCGCTGTGGAGCACAGGCTCCGGACGCGCAGGCTCAGCGGCCATGGCTCACGGGCCCAGCCGCTCCGCGGCATGTGGGATCTTCCCGGACCGGGGCACGAACCCGTGCCCCCTGCATCGGCAGGCGGGCTCTCAACCACTGCGCCACCAGGGAAGCCCAGATTGTACTTTTTTTGTTGCCTCTTTGGGAAGGGACTTTGGTACCATGAAGTAACACACCATGCTAAGTGATTCCTGCATGTCCCACAATGATGCAGTATGACAGTCAGCCAGATTTTCTCTGTGCTTAACTTTTTTTTAAAGTCAAGCTATTAAATCAACGAATTGAAGTAAATAGGACATGCAGTAGTAAAATAGTAGATATTAGAAATGGAACGATCAATAAAGCCTGTGTTGATCCTTGAGCCACTGAGGAATTGACAGATCATGATGCTAAAGCCAAGGATTCTTTTTCTTACTATGTAACAGCCCTGTTTATTTATGAACTTGGTTTTCTGGATTCTCACGATCATGTACCACTTCCTTGGAAAGAACAAGTCACATTTTAATATGTCTCACTGACCTGCTCTGCATGTCCCCACCAATGCACTTATTACTCAGTGTCATGGTTCGCTCCCCTCTTTTCTCCATTGGATTATAAACTCGTTAAAGTCATGGACCGGGCCTTTCATCTCTGTATTCCTAGATCCCAGCAAAGTGCATGACTTATGGCAAATATGCAATAAATTCTTTTTTTAAACATATTTTTCTCAGATCTGAGATTCAAAAAATCTCAAACACCACACCACCATTATGACATAGAACACTTCCTTCACCCCCAAAAAGATCCATTTGCTCCTTTGCAGTCAATCCCCCACCCCTACCCCCAGCCCCTGGAAATCACTGTTCTGATTTCTGTCTCTATAGTTTGCTAGCTATACTTTCATATAAGTGAAATCATATGTAGTTTGTATCCCTTTGTGTCTTGACTTTTTTTCACTGGGTCTAATCTAATGAGTTTGAGATCCATCCATGTTGCCAATTTCAGTAGTTTATTTGTTTTTGTATCTAAATAATATCCCTTGTATGCATGGTCTAAATGTGTTTATCCACTAGATGATATTATAGTGGTTTTCAGTTTTTTACTGTTATGGGTAAGGCTGCTATAAACATTCACACATAGGTCTTTATATGGAAATATATTTTCACTTCTCTTGGCTAAATACATAGGATAGGGATTTCTGGGTCATACAGTAAGTGTGTGTTTATAATAATAAAATGCTAACTTTCCCCAAGGCAATTGTACCAATTTACAATTCTACTGGCAGTGTATGCAGTTTTCAGTTCACTAGGGCTTTGAAAATAAATATCATAACCACACTTGTACTAGGTTTTCGGTTTTATAGTTGTAAGATATTACTAAATTATGGAAAACAACAACAACAACAATGTGTCAAAGTAGATGGATAGATGTGCTGAGGTCTAGCTTTTTTGGTTGCCAGAGTAGAAAGATATAGAATCAGACCGATTCCTCCCCAAATAATTCCTCCACTGTTTTAGTGAGCAATACTTGAAATTCCTTCTTTGCAGTGTCATGTTTCCTGCCAAATTTGTTCGAATTCAGAGTCCCCAGGAAGCTGATCTGACAGGCTCACTCCATCAGGGTTTATCAGGGTCATTTTCCAAAGGCCTAGCTAAGGGTTGGGTGGTGAGAGCCATTCCGAGAACGGAGAGTCTGAGTCCACGGACGAGGCAAAGATGGGAAGTGGGATGCCACCATGCGGGAGAGACAGGACAAACCACCAACAACCAGGCACGAAGGAGGCTGGGGCAGGAACTGGCAGTAGAACTGGGTTTGAGAACTAGCGGTGCCACTTTCTAGTCATGTGGCTTTAAGCAAATCATGTAGCCTGTAGCATCCTATTTAAACATCAGATTTCTTTGTTTTCATCTGGAGTGCTGAGGAAATAACATTAGCTCCATCTGCACTGAGTGACTGTGGTTGTGAGCATTGCATGGAGATGCGCCGGAACCCTAACCCTAAGTGCACTTTCTGCTTCATGAGTGTCTTTTATGTGGTCAGTTGTTTTTTTTTTTTTCTTGCGGTACGCGGGCCTCTCACTGCTGTGGCCTCTCCCGTCACAGGGCACAGGCTCCGGATGCGCAGGCTTAGTGGCCATGGCTCACGGGCCCAGCCGCTCCGTGGCATGTGGGATCCTCCTGGACTGGGGCACGAACCCGTGTCCCCTGCATTGGCAGGCGGACTCTCAACCACTGCGCCACCGGGGAAGCCCTATTTGGTCACGTTTTTAAACTGCTTTCCCTCCGTTAATTCTTTTCTCTTGAACCTTCTTTTGACTTTTACACCCTACCTACCATATCAGTGGTGACTCCTCGCAGATTAATCTCTTTTCCTTTGAAACATCCTACACACTTTATAGTAGGCAGTTGGTGGCACTTTCATAGATTTCTTTCCACTCCAGCCCATCTCAGACCCAGAAAACAAAACCATGAGGTCTGAGATACGACTGGGCCACGCCCTTGAGTTTCGGGTTCTGTGATCCGTCAGAGAACACTCAGATTACATTTCAATCAATCTGCAGTGGGATGCAGACTGATCTGAGATGCTAGAAGGAGCCTCCTTAATTTCTGAGGGATACAGGCATCCTTCTGTGCCTTTTCTCTTGTCTCTAAGACAAACACAGCATCTTTTTACAGGAGAAGCTAAGTCATAGTCATTTATAAAGTGCCTACATTTTCCTGGAAAATTTCCTATATTCCCTTTCTATATATAACTGCATTTTGTTTTGCCTTTTTTTGTGCTTCAGAATAATGTTTGTAAAAACAATGTCATGTAATCCTTTCAATGCCCTCTATGAGAGGAAAGATGAAATGAAGTTTTAATGGAGTGAATGACTCGCTGGGGAAAACACATGTCTGTGCAGTGATGTCACCAATGATGATTCCATGGCCTCATTGTTCTCTGGGGACTTGCTGTTTCCATAGACTGTCTAGCTCACAGGATGGTTTTGCTTTCAAGTAAAGCCAGTCTCCAAATTATGCTAAGTGTGCGGGCCAGGACTTAGCAGGAGTTAAGGAATTTTTTTTGTGTGTGTGTGGTACGCGGGCCTCTCACTGTTGTGGCTTCTCCCGTTGCGGAGCACAGGCTCTGGACACGCAGGCTCAGCGGCCATGGCTCACGGGGCCCAGCCGCTCCGCGGCACGTGGGATCTTCCCGGACCGGGGCACGAACCCGCGTCCCCTGCATCGGCAGGCGGACTCTCCACCACTGCGCCACCAGGGAAGCCCCAGGAGTTAAGGAATTTCTGAAGACAATAGTGCAAAGGGGATTCCTCTGTACTTTGCAGCTAGTTCTCCAGACTGAGTGGCATGAGTCCAAAATTTGAATATGGTCTTGTTAAATCTGATATCAGTAACGCCTTGGATAGGGCTTGGCCTAGCTTACTTATTAGCTACCAAGTGCCCACTTTCTGTGGACATCGAATGTCCACAGAAAGTGGACATTTACCACTGGATTGCTATCTATCCGTGGTCACCCTCTGTTCTCTCCTCTCCTTCTATAGTAATAGAACCTTAGAGTTTTAGATGGGCACCTGGACGGCCAGAATAAACTACATTGTCAAGCTCCGTTGCAGCTAGATACGACCACCTGACTAAGTACTGGCCAATGAGATATCATCACAGTCATCAAAGAGCAGCTTGCGGGAAGCTTCCTCACAAGACCACACAGATCACCATGTGACCAGCCCACACCTCATTTTTGCCCTTTGCTTCTTCCTTCTTTGCTAAAATTGTATGTCATGTCCTGTGTGTATATACCTTGAAACAGAGGACTCATCCGTGGAGTCGTAAGGTGGAAGGAGCCCGGGTATCTGAAGAGTTCATGGAGCAAATCCACTGTATCAGCTGTGGACTGCCTCCCTCTTGCTTTTGTCGTGTTTCAGTCCCTGCTTTTGCTGTTTTCCGCTGCCAGCAGCGGAACCCTTCTGATGCAATAGAATGCCAATTGGAAAGAGACTCACAGACATAGAAAACAAACTTACGGTTAGCAAAGGGGAAAGGGGTGTGGAGGGAGGGATAAATGAAGAGCTTGGGGTTAACATATATAGACTACTCTACATAAAGTAGGTAAGGAACAAGGACCTACTGTGGAGCATGGGGAACTGTACTCGATATTTTGTAATAACCTATAAGGGAAGAGAGTCTGAAGAATAATATATATATATATATATATATATATATATATATATATATATA
>RJWK010044346.1:0-18411 GCA_004363435.1 Platanista minor | reverse complement strand
ACGTTAACATCTAATGTAATCATGGAACATTTACCAAAAACTGAGAAATTATGTGACATGTCTCCTTTGTCTCCTAAACTCTATGACACTTATTTTATTTTTAATTTATTTATTGAAGTATTGTTGATTTATAATGTTGTGTTAATTTCTGCTGAACAGAAAAGTAATTCAGTTATACATGTATGTATATACTTTTTCATATTCTTTTCCACTATGGTTTATCACAGGATATTAAATATAGTTCCCTGTGCTATACAGTAGGACCTTGTTGTTTATCCATTCTATATATAATAGTTTGCATCTGCTAATCCCAAACTCCCAATCCATCCCTCTCCCACCCCTCTTCCCCCTTGGCAACCACAAGTCTGTTCTCTGTGTCTGTAAGTCTATTTCTGTTCCGTAGATAAGTTCATTTGTGTCATGTTTTAGATTCCACATATAAGTGTTATCACATGTTTTTTTTTTCTTTCTCTTTCTGACTTTCTTCAGTTAGTGTGATAATCTCTAAGTCCATCCATGTTGCTGCAAATGGCATTATTTCATTCTTTTTTGTGACTGAGTAGTGGTACATTGTATATATGTACCACATCTTTTTTATCCATTCGTCTGTCGGTGGACGTTCAAGTTGTTTCCACGTCTTGGCTATTGTAAATAGTGCTGCTATGAACATTGGGGTGCATGTATCTTTTTGAATTGTAGTTTTGTCTGGATGTGTGCCCAGGAGTGGGATTGCTGGATCATATGGCAACTCTATTTTTAGTTTTCTGGGGAACCTCCATACTGTTTTCATAGTGGTTGCGCCCATTTACATTCCCACCAACAATGTAGGGGGGTTTCCTTTTCTCCACACCCTCTTATGACAGTTATTTTAAAGTCCTTTCCTGCTCACTCTAATATCTGGATTGTGTATGGATTTATTTCTGCTGTCTTGATTTTCTATTTATTATTACTTGTCACATTTTTATTACCTCTGTGCATGTATCATTTTTAAATTGCAATCAGATATTGTATATAAATGGACTCTAGAGGCCCCAAATGATATGATTTTGCCCAGAGAGCATTCACCTTTTCCTACGTTAGGCAGAATGCATGTAGAACTGACTACAATAACCGGTCAGACATCAAGCTGTGTCCAGGCTGATTTGCAACGAGACTCAGCCCGTCTGTGATGTATCCTCTTCTCTGGGCTTTGCCATCCTGGCCTTTTGATTCAGAGCCTGGAAGGTCTCTGTCTCTCTGCATCTTCAGTCTATGTTTAATGTAGGCCTCCTTCTCCCTAGAGAGAGTATTTCTTCTAAGCACTCCAAAACTGGGGGATTTCAATTTGCCTGTTAGAATTTTCCTACCCACTTCCTTGGTCTCCTATTTTGCTGCAACACATAGCAAATGTCCGCAAACAAAACTGGCCGTGCATTTGGGGCACTTCTAGATTCAAACTTGTCGCACTGGTCCTAATGACTATCAAAAGCTTCGCTTCTCTTTTCCCAGTAGAATCCCTCTGCCTGGACCAAGTGTAATCCACAACCTGTGTCCAGAAACAGCAAATGCCTCAAGGAAATAAAGCAGGCAGCAATCATCAGCTCCTCAAGGAAATACATTTCCTTCTCTGGGATTTTAGTTTGTCCAATTCTTCTTGCTTCCACAGTATTTCAGCCTTTCTAGTTGTTACTTTCAGAATGTTGACCTGTCGTGGTCTACATTTTATTCAGAAGCAGAACCCATTTCTCAGAATTTCTGAACTTGGAACGGATTCAAATTAGTTTCTACAAGATGATTGAAGCTTTAAAATGTAATCCTCAAAAGGTATTAATGATTGTGTTTTCAACAATGTGGAGAAAGCCTGTCTACAGTGAAATAGATGAAAAAGGTCAACACACAGACAAGAACCAACACAAAAAGAAGAGTCATGATGGTGTCCGGAGTGAGGATGTTTCCTAAGGCTTGGCTGCATTCCTTCCTGGTCCGAGGTGGCTGGTGGTTCAATTCCTCTCTTGATTTTGAGGGGCCCAGCTCTCCTTGAAGCAAATTCTCTTTTGTTTTTAGGTATGATTAAATTGGTTTTCCATCACTTGTAATAAATGTCTGAGTTAATACTATACTTCATACTATTAAATGTGTTAAGGACTTCCCTGGTGGTCCAGTGGATAAGACTTTGCCTTCCAATGCAGGGGGAGTGGGTTTTGATCTGCTGGTTGGAGAGCTAAGATCCCACATGCCTTGGGGACAAAAAACCAAACATAAAACAGAAGCAATATTGTAACAAATTCAATAAAGACTTTAAAAAAACAAATGTGTTAACACAAATAATAATATTATTGTCATTATTTTAGGTTTTTATTTTTTAAAGTTTACCCTGGTTTCCCCCAACTATTTTGCAATAATGATAACAGCTGTGACATTGTAATGCATTCAATATGTTCACCTGATATAATTTCTCATCCGTTTCTAATGTGATGCTTCTAGTCTTCAGGGCCTTGGAAATCACATAGCCAAACATGTTAGAAGTGTATGTAAAGCAAGAAGAAGTAAGATCTGATATAGAAAACAAACTTATGGTTACCAGGGGGGAAGGCAGGGAGGGATAATTTGGGAGATTGAGATTGACATATACACACACTACTATATATAAAATAGATAACTAATGAGGACCTACTGTAGAGCACAGGGAACTCTACTCAATACTCTGTAATAACCTATATGGGAAGAGAATCTGGAAGAGAATGGATATATGTATAACTGATTCATTTTGCTGTACACATTGTACGTTACTAACACAACATTGTAAATCAACTATATTCCAATAAAAATTTTAGAAATTAAAAAATTAAAAAAATAGAAATAAGATCTGAGTGGGGCTGGGAGGAACTCTTTCATGCATAAAGGGCAAAAATTTTAGTACATAGGAATCTAGATTCATTTTGTTTATATTCCTGGTTTTGGCAAGTTCTGAGTAGATGAACTTGCCAGACTGCTGATATCTGGTTGATAAGATGTCCTTTAAAGAACTTTTATCTGAGTAGTTTTCTTTCAAGGAGAAGCCCTCTTTTTTTTTTTTTTTTTTTTTTTTGTTTAAGTTAATGACTGACCTATTTATTTGAAAAAAGTCAATTACATTCAACAGACTTAGCAATTCCATTTTTTTAGGTTTTTTTTTTTTAACTGACATTTACATTAACATGGTTAAAAATGGAGCACAGGGAATGTCACTGTATTTAACGCATTTCTTCCAAACAAATTTTAAAAGCTTTAATTTATTGTTTTGTTTTTTATTTAATGCATATGTGTGTCAGGCTTAGGGGGAAGCGATTAAGGATGAGAAGACAGGGAAAGATAATTAAGAGGAGAAAAAAAAAAAAAGGTAGATGAGATAGAAAAGAAAAAAAAACCAAACCCTGAAGGTAACTGAATGGGACCAGGAAAGGAAAGGAAGTCAAACTGTTTGGGCTGTGGACTTCAGAATATGTGGTGTATGGGATCACCTAACAGTGCTACTTAGGAAGTGATGATTAACTGGCTAAACATAATCATGGTGCACAATTCTCTACCTGAGTTTTACCGTTACCACCCCCACCCCCCCACCCCCCGCAGAAAAAATGTATAGGCATCTAACCAAAGACTATTCTGGAGATTTAAATAGCTATCAGCATTGATGCCATTTCACAAGGGAGATGAAATAAAGCCACAGGCAGGGAGATGAAATAAAGCCACAGGCAGGATGGTTAAAAGGGCTGCCAGTGCTGAGTTGCCTGGCTGACTGGGTGCAGACTATTGGTAAAGAGGAGGACCTTGAAATTAGAGAGGCTAGTTCTATCATTCTCCAGCTGTCTGGCATTGGCAGACTTACTTAAATTCTCTCAGCTTCAGCTTCCTCATCCAGAAGATGAAGATGATAATGACAACTGCTAGTGCTGTTATAGGAATTAAGTGAGAGAATGTATGTGGAACCTGCGGTATCAGGTTTAGTTAGCACACAGCCCTCAATAAAAGACAATGCTTATTATTCGTTATGTACCGATGAAGAAGCAATAAAATAGCTTGGCTTGGTTTTGTTGCAAAACTGGAAAGAATCACACAGGGATGCAATTTTTCCTAGTCTGGAAATAAGGCAAAACCCAATTTCTATTGCTTCTTTCCTTAAGCCAGTGGACAGTTTCACTATTAAATTCTTGGATTTCATTTTTTAGAAGAGACTTCATCCTGCACAGAACTGCCTACTGGTGGCCGCAAACTGTTCTCAAATTTGGTGGATTCACTGGCACTGTTTTCCTATTCAACGATTTCTTATTATTGCCAAAACCTGCTCTTTGTCAAAAAAAATCAGCCCTCTTCTCCGCCATGCAACCTTGCTTATGTTACTATAAGCTTTAGGTTAGAAATATCTTCTAAGACCTAGGTCTTCAGTCAGGTAATATGTGACTCAGATCTAAGTTGGGAGCTGACTGTTTTACAAGTTGGAACTGGGTTAGCTTTGAACCAGCAGTAACCTACCTGTTGTGGGTATCTGTTGGAAGTAGCAAAGTGGCTGTTACTACAGACACAGGCATTAGCACATGTCTAAGTTATATATACGTGCTCTAATTTTTGTCTGCATTCTTCTTTTTTTTTGCGGTACGCGGGCCTCTCACTGTCGTGGCCTCTCCCGTTGCGGAGCACAGGCTCCGGACGCGCAGGCTCAGCGGCCACGGCTCACGGGCCCAGCCGCTCCGCCGGCATGTGGGATCTTCCCGGACCGGGGCACGAACCCGCATCCCCTGCATCGGCAGGAGGACTCTCGACAGCTGCGCCACTAGGGAAGCCCTCTGCATTCTTCTTTAAATGCAGATATAGCTTATACAATATTTGTATTCATACACAAACACATAGCAGAGTTACTAATTCTCAGGCATTAGTTTATGCCAGCCTGGCACTTAGAGAATAAAGCACCCACTTTTATTATTTGGCTTAAAGACCCCTTAAGGAACACACAACACGTAAGTACAATGACACAGATACCAAGTCAAGAACCCAATGCTGGGTCAATAATATGGAGAGGCATCTGAGCCTCAGAAGGTCTGGTAAAACCCAGAGGTTGTCTGCAAAAACTGTATGTATGTAAATGTTCATTTATCGGAACATCTGCATAGTTTCAAGCAAGACATAAGAGGTAACTTTCATTACGACCAGTATTCTTCTTAAGGAATAGTTCCTGGAAGAAATATCAGAGAAACCTAGAAGCAGGCTGCCACCATGCATGAGGATGTACAGAGCTCATGGTCATCTGCTGCTGCCCGTTTCCTGGGTGGACGTTAAAAAAAAAAAAAGGGAAGCAAACCAAAAAGGACATGGCCATAGATAGAGGAATCAGGATTTGCAAGAAGTAGCTTGCCAGGTCCTCACACTTTGTGGTTAGGGACTCCTTGTGGATTTTTCAAACTGGTGGGGATGGAACGTGTGAAGTTGCACTTTGCTTTATCAAAGGAGCAAAGCGACGAGAGCGTTAAGTGTTCCAGGTTTTTTTTTTTTTTTTCCTGCAAAGCAAAGATAAAATTCACAAGGAAGTTCTTTGCTCCTGTGCCCTGGCGTTAAAGTCTCTTTCTGGGAAATGCAGGAAAGAGTCTAGGGATGTTGCAAGCGCACAGACCAGAGGGCTGGCTGGCTTCCAGCCAAGCCAGAGTTGACCTGCAGCACGTTCTACCGGGTGTCTGTTGGGGCTACGTGGAGGTGGAAGGGGCTTGTCTTCAGTGCGTCGGGTCTCCTTAGCGCTGCGCTGCTACCCCAGAGGACCGCGCCTCGTGTTTCGCGGCAGCAGCGGCAGCATTTCCTTCTAGCATAGACTCAGTCAGTCTCTTGGAGGGGCGATTCTTCTGTGGTCCCTCCGCAGCTCACCACCTTCTCAGGCTTCGTGTCTAATCACAGGCGTCGCTGCGGTTGCAGCGTTATCCTCCAACCTCCCCAGCTTCTGCTGAAAGGCCACCCCACTTGCTTGGAGTTGATGAGGGGAGCACATTAATGCGTAGTTTCAGTCCCCGGTAGTCAAGCACAAGCTCAGTACCCCACCTCGGTTCCCTCTTTGCCCCTGCAGCTGAGTCTGTGTCGGCTGAATTTCCTGCAGACTTGAAGGGACGTTGCCCAGCGCGGCTGCGGACTGCAGAGCGGCCAAGGGAGCCTCCTCCGCAGGGGCGACCCTGGCAGAAGCAACTTTAAAGATTTCCTGGTCTCTGGAGTGTTTCACAAACATGCACTCATGTGCAAATATCTATATTTTATATGTTTGTAAGTGCAAAAAAAGTGAGTTTGAAACAAGGGAGCCAAGTTAATGACGGACGGTTCTCCACTAAATTCTGCCGAAATCCCATCCGTGTGATGGCTGGGTGTGTTCACGCAAATTCTTAACCAAAGGAGGAAAAATCAAACTCGTCCCAGTGGTGGCAGATTGCACTCAGGGCCCGGGACTCGCGAAGCAGCGAAGGCGTGGCTGGAGAAAGCCACAGGTCCCCCACTTCGCTAAAGCCAAGCCCTAGAAGGAGCAATTAAATTGCAAAAGGAAAGGCTGCTTGCAGCCTCTAACCTTCCTCTTTGTCTTCCTCCTCCCCGCATCCGTTCAGCACTTCTCTCTAACCTTGCTCCTCTCCCCTACGGTAGCAGGAAAACAGCTTCCTGCCCGTTCCCCTCACGCTGCCTGCCCCCAGCAACCACACACACTTTTGCTCCGCCCTGACCAACGCCTCCACCTAGTGGTTTAGGCTCGCCTGCTTCGTTTTCCTTTGCTGCGGTTTCTAAGAGAGCTCTGCAGTTTGCAAAATACGTTAACTCGCTAGGGGCCTGATGTAGGTGGGTGGAGTGGAAGGATGGGCAGGACCCCTTAAAATGCGGTGCAAATGACTGTTAAGTTTACCGGAGCGATGCTGCTGGGCGCTAGGGAAGGCAGGAGAGGCCAGAGAAGGTGGTGCCTTTATACCCAGCTTGGCTGCTGCAGCCCAGACTGCAGCCAGAGGACGATTTTGGAGAGTTTCCACCTAAAGAAGTACCCTCACTCTCAAGACATGAATGTGTTTTATTTTCTTCATAACACTTAACGCTATATGAAAGTATGCTAATTATTTACTTGTTCATGTTATTATTGCATGCCTGCCTGTTCTAGAATGTAAACTGCTTGAAAACTGGGTCTGGGTCTACCCCACTGGTCTTTACAACCCAGATGCCTAGAAGAATTCCCAGCATAGAGCAGACACTAGATTTTTTGCCCATCTGGTTGGCTTAGCGACGCGGGAATCAAGGGAACTGGGGTTAGGGTTGTGTCACCTTGGGTAAAAAGCTCTTCTTTCAGAGGATCTCAAATGACTCTTCTAAACTGAACGTGCCAGATAATCTCCGGCCCCAAACTGAATAATTCTCTTTAAAATGTGCTTACACTTATCCTGATAAGTGCAATTATAAGGTCGTTTTAATTGAATGCACTCTAGCTGCCAAACACGGAGCTACACGCTTGGAACTCGCAGTTGGGATCACTTAGCTCTCACGGCTGAAAATACGGTGTCCTTTCCTGGTACTTTTCTTTAAATGTTCTCTGACTTGTACTTCTGCTGTACATGTGTTTCTGTTAGGGATGGAGGAGAAACGGCGTACAGAGCACCTGCTCCGGGGTCATGGGACCTAGATACTGGTATTGCTTGGAGCCGCGTATGGGTGATACCCCGATGTATTTGTTGAAGCCGAAGGAGGCGCACGGATGGTGCTGGTGGTCGTGGTCTCAGAGCCCGTTTGTTTCTTGAATTCTGATGACCTCCTCTCCAGACGGGCTGTGGGAGCGAGCGGGCTCACTGCAAACCGTTTTCCTGAGACACTGAACTGCTGAGCGGCTGAAGTGGGAGGGTGGAACGGACGGTTTAATTTCACAGTGTGCTTGTGTTTGTGATACTTGTACATTTTTGCAGTTTTTTTTTTTCTCTAGTCTTTCCTGTTGACTCACAGTTAAAGGGGAGGGATTAAATGGAAAGCACAGATTCCTAAAATCAGATATGAAAAATTAGTTTGTATTGTACCGAGAGTTTATGACTTGAATCCCGAAGTATAAAATGCAGTATTGACCGTTCCCTTCTAAGGCGATGTTACTGGCGCCTCGTTCTAACTTGGGTGTGGCCCGCAGGGCTGGATAAAATTCCCGAGTGGAGAGGTCAGAGACTGCGGCTGGCTCCACCTAGCGCTGGCCGGTCCTGCTGGGGTCGGGGTCGGGGGGGTAGGGGGCGGGGTGGGGACGGTACTTAGGAGCCTAGTAAGGGACCTAGTAAGGAGCCTAGTAAGGCTGTGCGCGTGCCCGCGGCTGAGGGTGCGAATCCAACTGGAGGGGCGTGCAGCAAGCTCGGAAGAAGACAGAAGCATGGACAGGACGCCCTCATCCCCATTCCAGCCAGAACCACGGCTCCCGGGTGTTCGGATTGGGAGAGGGTCCAGGGGATGGGACCTGGAGGAGACGGCGATAGGACCCGGCGGGAGCTTCCTTGGCGGGGCAGGGAACCGGGCGGGAGGGTAGGAGGGAGGGAGAGAGAAATAGGGAAGGTGATGGGGAGCGGGCGCTGGCACTCGCCGCGCGGCGGGAGTTGCACGGCTCCAGTGGACCGGACCTGCACTCTATAAAAGGAGCCCGACCGCTCCGCCACTCACGCGCTCCTCCCGGGCCGGCGTATGCCGCGTCCCTCCAGCTCCCCCAGACACCTGCCCCTTCCCCGCCCGCCGCGCCAGGTCCCCCAGACCCGTGCGCCCAGCGGCATGGCTCCGAGCGGCGCCCGTGGGACCGAGGTGGCGGCGGCGGCGCGGCGCGAGCAGCCGCAGCCGCAGCCCCCGAGTCCCACCTCTTGCGGCCCCTTCTCCGCGGGGCAGCTCGCCCGAGTGGCCAGCGCGTGAAAAAGCAGGACGGGCAGAGCTCCGGCGCGAGGCGCGGCGCAGCGCGGCTCCCAGATTTCACCCCGCCCAGCTCTGGCGACCGCGGCCGCCGCAGGAAAACTGCCCCAGCCTGGGGAGGAGGGCGGGAATGCAAGATCAGGACCCCTCGCTGGCCTGCAAGATTTGGTCTCGACAGCTAGGAAACTCGTGCGGGCCGAGTCTGCAGATCCCGGAGCGCCCGGCTTAAGAGACGCTTATACCCGAGCCACTGGGGTAAGACCTCCCACCTGGCCGGTGCTCCCTCCTCGAACAGAACCACAGCCTCCTCCTCTAGACGCCCCGATGGGAGCCGGAGCGCAGCGGGCCTCTGTGGACCAGCCCTTAGCAACCTGGGGCGAAGACTGGGCGTAGAGAGGAACAGCCAGAGACGCGGCGGCAGCGACGGGCGCCCCGAAGTGCAGGGGACGCGCCCGCCGGCCTCGTCTGCCTCGCCCTTGACCTCTAGGTTCACCTGGGAACCTGGGTGGAGGAGTAATCGAGGAACCCACGGAATCGACTAGCCACCAGGGGACAAGACTCTGGTCCCTTCAGCGGTCCTTTCCTCTTCCTCGTCCGCTCCATGCCCGAGAGCTGCGCTTGGGGAGACATGGAGGAAGCGGGCGCTCAGTGTGCCCCGCCGCTGTCCGTGAGCCCCCAGACGGGGCTTTCGCAAGCCAACCTCTCTGCTGCCCCCTCCCACAACTGCAGCGCCGAGGGCTACATTTACCAGGACTCCATAGCCCAGCCCTGGAAAGTAGTACTGGTCATGCTGCTGGTGCTCTTCACTTTGGCCACCACGCTCTCCAATGCGTTTGTGATCACCACTGTGTACCGGACGCGGAAGCTGCATACCCCCGCCAACTACCTGATCGCCTCCCTGGCGGTCACCGACCTGCTGGTATCCATCCTGGTGATGCCCATCAGCACCATGTACACGGTCACGGGCCGCTGGACGCTGGGCCAGGTGGTGTGCGACTTCTGGCTGTCATCGGACATCACCTGTTGCACTGCTTCCATCTTGCACCTCTGTGTCATCGCCCTGGACCGCTACTGGGCGATCACGGACGCCGTGGAGTACTCGGCTAAAAGGACTCCCAAGAGGGCGGCGGTCATGATCGCGCTCGTGTGGGTCTTCTCCATCTCCATCTCGCTGCCACCCTTTTTCTGGCGTCAGGCCAAAGCCGAGGAGGAGGTGTCGGACTGCGTGGTGAACACGGATCACATCCTCTACACTGTCTACTCCACGGTGGGCGCTTTCTACTTCCCCACCCTGCTCCTCATCGCCCTCTACGGCCGCATCTACGTGGAAGCCCGCTCCCGGATTTTGAAACAGACGCCCAACAGAACCGGCAAGCGTCTGACCCGAGCCCAGCTGGTTACTGACTCCCCCGGGTCCACGTCTTCGGTCACCTCCATTAATTCGCGGGCTCCAGACTTACCCAGCGAATCGGGGTCTCCTGTGTACGTGAACCAAGTCAAAGTGCGAGTCTCCGACGCCCTGCTGGAGAAAAAGAAACTCATGGCCGCTAGGGAGCGCAAAGCCACCAAGACCCTGGGGATCATTTTGGGAGCGTTCATTGTGTGTTGGCTACCGTTCTTCATCATCTCCCTGGTGATGCCTATCTGCAAGGATGCCTGCTGGTTCCACCTGGCCATCTTTGACTTCTTCACGTGGCTGGGCTATCTCAACTCCCTCATCAACCCCATCATCTATACGATGTCCAACGAGGACTTCAAACAAGCGTTCCATAAACTGATACGCTTTAAGTGCACAGGTTGACTTGTCAGTTGCAGTGGGGTCGCCTAAGCGGCCTTTGGGGGACCATGTTGTGTCTGGGTCCACAGGTAGGTCGGCTCTTTGACTGTTACTGGGTCGCAGTGAGGCTCTCCCTTCTGAGCAAGGGCAATGGATCCTGAGAAGCTAGGACAGCCCTGCAAGAGTTCTAAAGGCGAATTGTTCAAACAGCTGAGGAGGGGGCTCACTTTCTCCCCTCAAACCCCAGTTTCAGCACCGACCCTGCCGCAGCCCATCGCAAGGGGGGTTGCAACTTTCAGAAAATCGATGATGGAAAAGGGATCCCTGCCCTGCTTTGGTATCATGGATGATGCCCTCTAGAACCAGAAGTACTTGTAGTTCTTGTCTGGAGCCTGTCTGAGACATGATCTACATACAGCCTGGTAGTACTTGAACTAGACACTAATACCCTGTGTTTCGGGGAGAACTTTGTGTTACAGCTTCGTTTAAGAACAGTTACTTTGGCATCCTTCAGTCTTCGTTCAGTTTTTGTTCATTTAAACTTGGTTGGAGAAACTTGTGGATTTGGTGCTTCAAACCCTATGTGTGGCTTGAAGAGTTAACAGCAAAATTCTGATGTTAAGATCTCTATTTTTATTAAAATTGAAACTATATGGGGTTGGGGGGTGGATGGAGAGCATTAAGCTGAAAACCAACGCCTATGATTGTTTGTTTTCTGCAGATCTGTAATTTTTTAATTCCTATGTAGTGATTGTCAAACCTCATTCCTTAACAACTCAAACAAAATGTTACGTGTGCTAGTGCCAAAGTCTGCAGATTGCTTTTTCCTCCTAATTTCATGTACCTGTCATTTTACACAATTAAATCCCCAGAACTGGGGGATATGATGGGTGACTCAACCCAAGCTGCTGCTATATTTCTTATTAACGCCACTGATGAAACTGATGGGTATAAGATATATAAGTTCCTTTTCAAGAAAAGTATTTTTAATCCCAATTGAGTGAGCTATGAAGGAGACAGATGAGATAGGAGTGGTTCTTATACAATTAAGGAATGGGTGGCAATAGGAGGATGTATATTTTGACTTGTAAAAAATCTTAAATGCATGAGACGTTTTTTCTGACAGTCATTTGCACTCTCCTTCCCATCTGTAATTCCTTTGTGTGCTAACATATAAAGTAACCAAGAGAACTAGCTCCTTTCTCCAAAAATCTTCAAAATAGCAAAACCCCTAAAAACCATGTTAAAGATAAAAACCTGTTTCTTTTCCCTTGCTATTGAAGTTTGAGTAGGAACAAAGATTATTAAAAAATGACATGCAAGGACTTTCAAAAAGCTTAGAGAAGCTAAAATTGAGCCTGTTTTCCTGTAACTCATGGAACCAAACCTCAGATCTACTGGGCAACCAGGGAACTAACAAGCTTTCGAACCTTGGAAATTTGTCATTGACCTGATACTTCAATGAATTTACATACTATCAGTAATACTTTAAATGTATCTGTTTTTTTTTTCAAATTCCCAAAATACTTGGTTGTTATCTCAAATTCACTCTGAGGACTCCCCGACACAGGGCAAGATCACACACTAATAGATGAAATATGCATGATCTAAATAAAATGGAGTAGCCCCTAAGGATTACCTGCATGGAAAATGAATGTCTGTGGAATATTTATTATGCCAAAGAAAATTCACACTCCGTTCTTTAGAGAGCTTTCTACAGGTGATACCTTTTGTCTGCAGAAACAAGTTGTCTTTGTAAAATGGATTCACTCCCTGCTTGAAGTTCCCCAGTCCAGACTGTCAGACAGTAGATGTATTGAGCTGAAGTACACTGCTTCCCTGCTGTGCAGCCCTTTACTCTGGCATAATGACTCTTGAAAATATCCTATTCAAAGGTTCACACGTAAACTAAGTACAAAAGAAAATTTTGATCAACATTGACACCTGTCACTGGAGTAAGAGAAAATTGTAGGCATTAGATCATCCTAAATTTCTGCTGTATCCCCACGTCTCTCTGTTCATTTTTTGTGACCTTTCTCCTATGGAGAAATCTAGCTTACTACCGAGAGGACTGTGCACAGAGCATGATATTTATTTTTATGTTATTAATATGTTTGTCTTTTTGTTAAGGCTTTTTCTTGGGCCTAAGAAGCAATTAAGCCAACTTCTAGGAGCCTAAGAGGGCAAAATTAATTGAAAGCAATAGCCATTTACAAGTGATTTCTTTATAGGGCACCTGCAATGATTGTGTCCTCGTATTAAGAAAACATGGTCAATTTAGTCAAACGGGTTGTTTTCCACTTATAGATGACCTACCTAAATTCTTGCTTGACTATTTGGCTGAATTGACTGGATTGGGGGCATACTGTATGAAGTAGAAGCTTGTAAACCCTTGTAGTTATAAGAGATCCAGATTTCTCATCCACCATTGCACATGATTATGCAAAGTGTATTTTTCATCCTAGGGGTATGTAGTTAAGACTGTTAAGCGCCTTTTCAGTTACTGCTGCCTATAGCGTAGTATGGCTTTTTTGCACAACATTATATGGGAGACAGAAATATTTAACCAGCATAGAAATGAAAATATATTTTCATTGGCTGTGGTAACAAATAACATTTTCCATACTGTTGAACTGCACAAAATTTCACACAAATATATGAATGTATATTCATCCCCCAATACCAATACTGTCTTGTGTTTCTAGGAATTTTAGAGTTTCCTTTTTAAGAATGGACATTGCACCTATGAATGAACAGTTATTGACTTCAACAGATTTTCTACAGACCAATGTTCTTCATTGTTACTCTCTATTATCTTAGTATTATCTTCTTGCATCAGGAAACCCTGAGTGGACTGTAATTCACTCAAGCAGCAAAAGCTCAGATTGTGTGTATTTGATGGAATTAATGTGACTGCAAATTGCCTTTTCCGCCTTTCAAAAAATGTGTAATTGAAAATGAAGTTTAGGAACATAATGAAATAAAAGTCCTTTTTTGTGTTCCAAAAAGCACTGGGTGGTAATTCTATTATTATGGAAAGACTGGTTCACTGGATTCTGGGTTGCAATTAGGAGTTTGAGCCTTCAAGAGAGAAAAGTTGATGATAAATGATACTGTGGTGCCAGTACTGCCACAATTTGGGGGATTTAGTTTATATCCAGAGGAAGAATTTAAAAGGAGTTAGACACAGTCTGCAAAGAGGGCAAGTCAGTTCCACTATCCCAGGGGTTTTCCAGATCAGCATTCTTAGAAGGAATGTTTAGTCTCTAGGCTGGGGAATAAGATTCCAAGGCACTACATGGTGCTTGAAATACAGAAAAAGGAAAAGGGGGAGCTGAGTTAGAAGCAGGGCTGGGGGAGACCTAAGAGGAGGAGACCAACCTATCTGAACACTGGAGAAGTAGAAAACATAGCTTTTGGAATTGGGGAAGACCAAACTAGCCCAAATGGGAGAAACATGGCTAAGCTAGAAGCAGCTGAGGCTTGGAGCCTTTCAGACTTAGCCCCTGGGCTGGCGACACACAGCCAAGAGGCCGAAAGGGAGCAGGAGAGACGGTTTGCGGTGGCTCTGGTGGCCCAGAGGAAACTGCCGAAGATTTCATTTCCTGTAGCACCCTCTCATTCATTTTTTTTTTTTAAAGGGCTTCAATGCTTGGCTTTTTAATTTATTTATTAATTTATTTTTTTGACTGTGTTGGGTCTTCGTTTCTGTGCGAGGGCTTTCTCCAGTTGCGGCGAGTGGGGGGCCACTCTTCATGCGGTGCGCGGGCCTCTCACTATCGCGGCCTCTCTTGTTGTGGCTCGGTAGTTGTGGCTCACGGGCCTAGTTGCTCCGCGGCATGTGGGATCTTCCCGGACCAGGGCTCGAACCCGTGTCCCCTGCATTGGCAGGCAGATTCTCAACCACTGCGCCACCAGGGAAGCCCCTCTCAGTCATTTTAAAACTCTCTTTTCTCTTTATTGTCTAGAGATTCCCAGTTGTTTCCCAGACTCCAAAGGCCCTCACCGCTTCCACGTCTCTCCTCAGTGTCTCATTTTCTGCTTCTCTGCTTTTTTTCTTACCTATGGAAAGCCATGATAACCAACGATAACGCGTTGATCTCATATGGTTCTTATTTTAGCCGTGCAGGGCTGATTGGGTAGCCGAGGGTTTTTATATTATATCAAAGGAAATTTTTGACCGAAACGAATGGGTAAAAGCTTTCAACTTGGGGCTTCTACTGGAGTTTTCAGATGAGAAGAGGCCAGTAGGAGAAGCGGGCGGGAAATGAGGCTTCCAAACCCTTTCTCAAAGCCTGTGCTTGAACAGTCCACCAGGGGGCAGAGCGCCTCTGAATTGCTCAGAGGACTCAGGTGCTCACCGCTCACAATCTGACTCCCACTTCCTGGACCCTGCAAATGGTACCAACTTCTCTAGACTCAGTGAACATGAAGCTCCATGAGCCAAGGGATAAGGGGTTTATCATTTATTTAAAATAGCAGCTTTTTCAGAACTGCATATTCAGGCAGAGGATCCCTAAAATAAAACTAAAGTTTTTCTTCATATTTGCAAACTTAGTTATTTTCTTATTCTTTTCTTATCCTAAGTAATGCTAAAATCTTAGTGCTTTAAAACTTTGTGACCTTTGATTAATGTGGCATTGGGTGAAGTCAGAGATTAGAATACACAGAATTTATATGCAAAATAGAACAAATTATTTACTTAAACTTTTTCATCATGATTTTTCTCATCACTGTGTTTTCTTTTCAAAATTTCATTGGCTTGAAGTTAATATATCCATAGTTCAAAGGTAGAACACTGCCATCTACCATTTAAAGAGACGGTTGCTTTTTTTTTTTTTCCCCGCAGAAGTAATGTGTGTTATATGTCAGTTTTTCCCAGAAGGCAGACTTTCCAATCTGTGTAATTTTGGCATTTACTTTAAAAACAGGTGTTTATAAATGTGAGTACAAGCTTATGTATCACAAAAATAAATTTCTGTGTTACAAAAGGATCATATATAATGAGAAAATAAGTGAGGTTATATCATTGCCAGTCTCCTCAACTGTTACTCCCTAGCATTTTTACTGTCCCCAATGGGGAGTTTTCTATGTGCCATTTCACACATCTGTCAGTTAAATTAGACTTTCAAAGTCAACATCCACATCTTAGGATTATACTAGGCTTTCCAGTGCTCCCTGAGAGAGACCCAGTCCCTGGAGTTGGGCCAGCTGACAGAGAGATTGTTTTAACACCATTGCAAGTAGAGTTTGTAAAAGAAAATGCCCATTTCTTCTTACTTATTTGCACCTTTTTCAAAAGATAGGAGAAACGCTTTTCAAAACTGCAAACTGGAAATCTATATAACAAGAATGATCTTATAATATTTCTTGTACCTAAAGTGAACAGATGGTGATATAAGGAGCCGTTTATGGCAAATGCTTAAAAGAATCTACACATGGCTTGTTTAAATGATGCATGAAGTCATGACTCACATCCTCCCTGACTCTGTAGGAACATTCCACACATTAGCCTCTGACTGGTCATCCCATGTTGGTTTAATAAGTTGAAATTTCAGGCTATCTTTTGCTCGCAAGTGTGGTGATGGGACTGCAGTGATAGAGCAGCCCACAAAGGGTAGGTTACTTGGTCCAGAGGCTGTGCCCACGGTACTTTTTTTTTTAACATCTTTATTGGAGTATAATTGCTTTACAATGGTGTGTTAGTTTCTGCTTTATAACAAAGTGAATCAGCTATACATATATCCCCATATCTCTTCCCTCTTGCGTCTCCCTCCCTCCCACACTCTCTATCCCACCCCTCTAGGTGGTCACAAAGCACCGAGCTGGTCTCCCTGTGCTATGCAGCTGCTTCCCACTAGCTATCTATTTTACATTTGGTAGGGTATGTATGTCCATGCCACTCTCTCACTTTGTCACAGCTTACCCTTCCCCCTCCATGTGTCCTCAAGTCCATTCTCTCGTAGGTCTGCGTCTTTATTCCTTTATAAAAAAAGGTTCTTCATGACCATTTTTTTTTTTTTAGATTCCATATATATGTGTTAGCATATGGTATTTGTTTTTCTCTTTCTGACTTACTTCACTCTGTCTGACAGTCTCTAGGACCATCCACCTCACTACAAATAACCAAATTTTGTTTCTTTTTATGACTGAGTAATATTCCATTGTATATATGTGTCCCATCTTCTTTATCCATTCATCTGTTGATGGACACTTAGGTTGTTTCCATGTCCTAGCTATTGTAAATAGAGCTGCAATGAACATTGTGGTACATGACTCTTTTCGAATTATGGTTTTCTCAGGGTATATGCCCAGTAGTGGGATTGCTGGATCATATGGTAGTTCTATTTTTAGTTTTCTGAGGAACCTCCATACTGTTGTCCATAGTGGCTGTATCAATTTACATTCCCACCAACAGTGCAAGAGGGTTCCCTTTTCTCCACACCCTCTCCAGCATTTATTGTTTGTAGATTTTTTGATGATGGCCATTCTGAGGGGTGTGAGATGATATCTCATTGTAGTTTTGATTTGCATTTCTCTAATGATTAATGATGTTGAGCATTCTTTCATGTGTTTGCCAGCGTACTTTTGTAAACATACCTGGTTGTCTCTTGTAAACTCATGTGCTAATCGAATTTGGGATAGTGTGTGTAGATCCACACCTCCCCGCTGTGATTCGCCAGCCCATTCTTGGTTTGTTGAGTACTCTCAGTGGGTTCAGCACCGGGCCGGTCTGTTTTTGTGGAGAAGCAGTTGTATGGTTCTTCATCTTTCTATACTAGTCTTGCCCACTCTTAAGGTCCCAGAGTCCACTCTCTTTTCCCCTTTCTCTCAGAGACTTTCCAACAGAGTATAGCATGTTGGGATAATCACACATGGGGAGTTTGGAATCGGATGGCATGAAGGTCCCCAACACTTTGGTAGATTTAAAATGCAAGAGTGAGTGTTCGAAATCAGAAAGACGAGTTTAAATGCATGTTTTGCAACCACGAGCAAGCTCCTCTGCAAATGTAATCATACGCACATTTATGTTTGCAGGTAAAAATTAAATGGGATAATGCAATTGGTTTCAACCTTGACTGCATATTTCATTTATCAGGAGAGCTTTAAAAAGACCTTTGCTCAGACCCTGTCTCAGACTAATTAAATTATGTTATCTGGAGTAGGGCCTGATAATCTTGTTTAAAAAATTCTCTCTGGGTAATTCTAATGTGTGACCATGGTGAGATACACTGAGAATAATTACATAAAACTCTTGGAACAATGCTTGGCACATGCAGGATCCTTGGGTGTGAAAGGGGTCCCTGAATGATATAGAAAGTCAAGTGGAATTGGTTTTTCACAGTTGTGCTTCTTGAAATTTAATGAGCGTGAGTCACCTGGGTTAAAATGCAGATTCTGATTCAGTAGGTCTATGGTGGGGCCTGAGATTATGCATTTCTGACAGGCTCTCGGGAAACACCGATGGTGCTCATCCATGGACCACACTCTTGCGTATAGCAGCTTAGTTATAGAGTATCTGTCATTTCCTAAGGAGATATATATATCTCCAAAACAAAATCAACATAAAACTTGCAGATGAGAAAATGTGCTTTTTAATGTACAATACATTGTTTTCCTGACTTGTTTACATGGTATTCATGTCTCAGCTTCAGAAGATGTTGAATGCTTCCCCTTACATGCTTTCCCCCAGATGCTTCAAATCCTGTCTACCCTAAAACAAACAGCTTACTTCTGGATCTTGATCAGCAAACCAT
>RJWK010044345.1:0-18411 GCA_004363435.1 Platanista minor | reverse complement strand
TTCCACTCTCTCACTTTGTCCCAGCTTACCCTTCCCCCTCCCCATGTCCTCAAGTCCATTCTCTACGTCTGCGTCTTTATTCCTGTCCTGCCCTTAGGTTCTTCAGACCTTTTTTTTTTTTAAGATTCCATATAGATGTGTTAGCATACAGTGTTTGTTTTTCTCTTTCTGACTTACTTCACTCTGTATGGCAGACTCTAGGTCCATCCACTGCACTACAGATAACTCAGTTTCGTTTCTTTTTATGGCTGAGTATATTCCATTGTATATATGTGCCACATCTTCTTTATCCATTCATCTATCAATGGACACTTAGGTTGCTTCCATGTCCTGGCTATTGTAAATAGAGCTGCAACGAACATTGTGGTACATGACTCTATTTGAATTATGGTTTCCTCAGGGTTTGTGGAAATGTAAATTGATACAGACAGCCACTATAGAGAACAGTATGGAGGTTCCTTAAAAAACTAAAAATAGAACTACCATATGACCCAGCAATCCCACTATGTGGCTTATTCTTTAGGAGTGACATTTGATTTTCAAACTATGCATTTAGGGCATTCTGTCACATGGCATGAGTTACTGGGTATTTGTGTGCATTTTTACAACTAAGCTTTTGAAAATATATAGATAGAACATACATCAATCCAGTTTTTATCTATTTGGAATAAGTGTTACATTTGCTCTGTGCACACATCACTCTTAATTTACCATAGGATTGAGTTTTAAGCAACTGAAATTCAAATCTGCTATTGTATTTCATATTGTACATTTAAATTTATTGTTGGTGTTATTGGGGCAGGCACAATGGCAAGAGTATCTGAGTAAGAAAGAAAAATATCTATTTCCATTTGATACAAAGAGGCAAAATAAATGTGGCAGCATCTCTGCCACAGCTTCCAGCATGAGTGTTGATTGCACACCATGTCATAGAATCAGAGTGGGAAACAGTTTAGTGATCCAACCCTGCATTTCCAGATGCCTACTTTAAGGTCCAGAGAAATGAGATAACTTAAGATACGCAGTCACAGAAACTAGACTATGATCGGAATTCAAATCCCATGACTTGCAGTTGAGTATGTTTTTCCATGATATGCACGCATTCTTGTTAAGTAGCATGTGCTGTCTTTGATTTGAAGCAACATAAGCTACAGAAACTCCCTGTCTTTTAAAAAATTGAACTATAGTTTATTTACAATGTTTTATTAGTTTCAGGTATACAGCAAGGTGATTCAGTTTTATATATATACTTTTTCAGATTCTTTTCCCTTATAGGTTATCACAAAGTATTGAGTATAGTTTTCTGTGCTGTACAGTAGGTCCTTTCTGGTCATCTTTTTTATATATAGTAGTCCCTGTCTATTAAAGTTAGCTCAGCGTCTTACTTTCCTTCCAACTCATTCAGCCAGACTAACTGGTGAAAACTTTGCAGAATGTATACTGAATTTTAGAGGGAATGTTGCTTTCCCCTGTCATTTATTATTGCCTTGGCTCTTGTGATTGTTGTAGATTGCTTACACTATTCTTGAATAAACTCAGTGTGAGTTTTCTCTCATCTGAATACTATTCTAGCACCTATTCACACATATAAATAAAATAGAATCTTGTTGAAGTGCAGCTCATTTTACACAATGATGGAACTACCAGTTATACAGAAGGATATACTATATCAGTGAAATGAACATGCTGATATCCTATAGTTACCAGGTAACATAGATCTTAAACCAGTTCTCCACACCAATATCACATAGGTCTTTCTCTCTCTTTTTAAAAATTTCAGCATTATTCTTCATATTGAAATAATCTCTTAAGGTGTCATACTTACTGATACTAGGCAACTAGACTTTTCTACCCTATGTGTGTGATAAGGGCCATTGATGTTTGATCCTGTTACTTTCAATACCAATTTTTTAATGAGTTAATTTTTTTGAGTCCTGGGAAAATATTATGCTTTCTTAAGAAATCCTCTCCATTCTGACTGCTGTTTCTGTGCTTCCTCTTTCACTGTTGTTTTTCAGCATTGCCATTCTTGGTGTGTCCTCATATCATTCCTCCCCACCCCCGGCTCCTGAATTGCGGGAGTTCTCACTGATCTGTTGCATTTTCATGTTTCAGATTGTAAACCTGGTGTGCAGAATATGTTACCTTTGGAAATCTTTTCCTATAACTATGATACTAAATCTTTGGGATTTGGATAGTGTTCTTTGCTGCCTAGGAATAAGTGTAAGTGTATTCCAGAGCGGATTCATCATCTGTACACTAAAGATCCCAGTTTGATTACCTAGAAGACTTTAAATAGTGTTCAGTTGGAAGTGTTTAACATGATCTGGAAGCCTGGATCCATACCAGCTACTAGTTTCCCCACTGCCTTTTGCACTAGACTAAGTGCTACTGAATGTGTCCTTTCATAATATCAACTAACTGATAATAACTCATATTTTTGGAGCACTTCTATGTGGCTGGCCTTATTTTAAGTGCATTGCACATTTATCTCAATTGTTCCTCACAACAGACTTTTAACATCAGCATTTTATTATCTTTGTTTTACAGATGAGGACACTGAGGCCCAGAGAATGTGAGCCTTCTGCCCCAGTCATACAGCTAGCACATGAGGGAGTCAGAGTTTGAACCCAAGTGGCTGGCTTGTACATCCTAGCTGCTTCACCCCACACTGTGCTCCTTTGTTTGGAAATATTATTTGTTTGCATTAATTACCTAGTGTAAGCTTCAAAGTTGGTATAAATTATGCTTCTGTTTTTATTTCTCCCAAATAGAATCTATTTTATCTTATCTAATCTATTTTACCATAGTGTACACTTCTAAATCCTGATTTTTTTTTGTTGTTGTTGTTGTTTGCGGTACGCGGGCCTCTCACTGTTGCGGCGTCTCCCATTGCGGAGCACAGGCTCCGGACGCGCAGGCTCAGCGGCCATGGCTCACGGGCCCAGCCGCTCCGCGGCATGTGGGATCTTCCTGGACCGGGGCATGAACCCGTGTCCCCTGTATGGGCAGGCGGACTCTCAACCACTGCGCCACCAGGGAAGCCCCTAAATTCTGATTTTTGATTGCTAAAAGGCAAGTGGCACTTCATTTTTCTGTGTGGAAATGATTTTTTTTTTTTTAAAAAGGAGAAAAGCCCCAATACTTCTTTGACTAACTCTTACTATTGAGAAGATAGACCTACCTCAGAAATCCCTGACTGTAATAATAGTTCACTTTTATTTGGCCTTGTTGGAGGAAAAAAATCTTCTGCGTATGTAATTTTTCTACATGATTAATCTTACCTTGCAAATGCCTATTCTAAAAAAAGTATAATATTTTGAAATATTTCTCTAATGACCACTTCCCTGTCTTCTTAGAGAATAACAAGTTTAACAAAATCTCTCCTTTATGACTCAGAATCATCATGATAAATGTCTGTTATTTTACTATTTAATAACTTATCTCTATCTACTTTTTAGTTTTTCTTTCCTTTATGTCATATCATCCGCTGTCATTTTTTTTTTTTTTTTTTTTGCGGTACGCGGGCCTCTCACTGTTGTGGCCTCTCCCGTTGCGGAGCACAGGCTCCGGACGCTCAGGCTCAGCGGCCATGCCTCACGGGCCCAGCCGCCCCGCGGCATGTGGGATCTTCCCGGACCAGGGCACGAACCCGTGTCCCCTGCATCGGCAGACGGACTCTCAACCACTGCGCCACCAGGGAAGCCCTGTCATTTTTTTTCTCTTTTGAGTGGATTTCCTTCTAAAATACTTCTCCCCATAACACTAATCATATTTGCTACATCACGTATACTGTGTTGATAATGAAACAATCACATTTGCTAATATATAAACATAAAATAAAAGTAAAAATGCATGACAGGAATAAAAATATAAGATTTAGTGAAATTTTTTATTATTATTTCTTCACTCAGAGGCAGTGTTCCATCACTGTAAAATTATAGGGTATATTTGGGAAGTGCTGAGATTACCCGCTGTGGGATCCCTAGATAAAGAAGATATTACTGAGTTCTGAAAATATGGTATAAATACAGAATTGAATATAGAAATATATATTTCTACATATGGAAATATAGAACTGTACACACAAGTCTCTTTTATAGTATGCTTTTTATCCTATTAACTTCTGAAGTAGTTGTGATTCAAAAGCAAATTACACCATGCAGAATTCCTTTTCCTTTTAAAGGATTTTGATAATTCTTTTGTTTAAGGGTTTGAGGTGAAGTAATGTGATGAGTACATCAGGCTTAACAAAGCTACACTACGCTGTTCACATAGTAACAGTTGTTTAGAGATGCATTTTTACTTCTCGGTTTGTTCATGGCTTGAACATCCAAATGAAAAATAAACTGGAATCTTAATGGTAAGTTTATTGTTGAACTTTATCCAGTTGTGTGGGTGACGTGGATAACACATGTGCAAGACGATTCATTAGTAATTATTTTGCTAAGAAGCATAATGTTGTGGGGCTATCTGGTGTGCCATTATTGGGAGGGTGATCTTGATAGACTACCCATTTTCAACACTTAGTTCCAAGACTGCCAGTGGTCCTCCAGCTTCTTATTAGATTAAGGCTGTGCTGAGATTCAGGAGCAGCTGGATCATGGGGAAATGTAGCTCCATGCTTATTACTCACAATAAACAATTCAACCTTGAGAAAACTATCCCAAGCCCACCCTAAGATCTCTTAGTGGTGTTTATGCCATTTATATCACTATTATCTTTTCCCATATAAAACACTTAGAACAGTCCCACCTCAAAAGCTTTAAAAGTATTTTGAAAAGATATTATGAACATCTAAATTATCTTGGCAGAGCTTTAGCTGCTCATCATCATGACACCAGATAACTAGTATTTTTTGTGCAGTATATGTTTTTCATATTCCATATGTCATTTATTCATAAATTTACTTATTCACTCATTCAGTAAATACTGATTCAATAGCTACTTTTGCTATTGCTATGCTACATGTCAAGCTTATAGCCTTAATGAGACAGAAAATTCACCCCGATGCCCTGATTTTCATCTAACCATTCATCCTGTCTTGGTCATGTTCTCTGGAGGTCCTGTGATAGAGCATGTAACTTGTCTAATCTCAATCTCTCTAGGTTACTGTTTGACCAATGACCTTGAAATCATTTTATAAGGTTTGTTAGAAGTTCAGTCCTCGTATATGTTAAGTTAAATAGTTTGATTTGACCTCTACATAGAACTATGTGTGCCATGCAGAAACTAAATTTTGATCTTATTGATACCGCCACAAATGTACATCTATTGAATTCAAGGCATTTAAAAAACCTATCAAAACCAATTTTCCTTATTAATAAAATTATGGAGCATGAGAATCTCTTGGAGGGTTGCAAAATGAGAATATATATCATTAAACCAAACAAAAACGGAGTATTGTACCTCGAAAAAAAGAGGTCGAGAATACTTGCTAACTCACTATTATTCTCTTCAGCAAGAATTTATGCAGTCCTAATTAAGGTAATGTTATGTGAAGAAAAACTGCAGACATTCATCTTGCCCTCTAGAAATGTATGATTTATCATATAATTAGTATCTATTGAATACAGAAAGGTAAGAACTTGCTTATGTTCATTTGCTTCTGATTTTCTTTTCTGCAGCTTCCCTATATTTACTTACACTATGTTCTTCTAATCCTCATCAACACATTAGCACCTGTTTTTTGATGTTCTTTGTTTTATTTTAGTCACACTCTTCCCTGTGCTTAGAGTTTAGAAACTCTTTACTATTAATCTTTCTGGGCATCTGTTCTCCTTTCTTGTATCTATACTCTGAAAATTTCCTCACGTGCCATAATTCAACTTACCTTTCTGGAAAGTAGTGCTAATAATATTTTCCTAGGCCACAGACTGCTGGAATAAAATGAATAAAGATTGTTGTAACAAGATAGGTGGGCCAGCTGACTTTGAAATCCCCAAACAGATGTAATACATTACTCTGCCCAGGGCTACCAGACAGGAACACCCAGGGATTCTGAACATGACCAAGGCTGTAAGCACCTGCTCATTATTATAGGCCAGCATTCTTCACAGATCCTCTTGCCATTTTAATTTTATAAATAATCCACAAAAAGAAGACATAACTGGCTGATGCTATTTAGTAGTGCCAGCTCCCCCACTCAGCCTAGTTGAAGGCAAATTTATGGAAGTGGATTTCCTGAAAGTACTTTAAAGAAAAGTAAAAATCATTCAGTGTGTAAATGATGAAGCACAATAGCTACCACCTGTTGAGTATCTACTATGCACAGGGTACTATTCCATCTTCTTCTTTATATATATTCTTATTTGATTTTCATACCAGCTCTGCAAGGTGGGTTTATTACCTTTATTAATGGATGGGAGAGTTACAGAGAATTTAAGTAACGAAAGCTAGTGAGTATCTCCAAAGGTTTTGTTCTTCCCACAATATCACACTACCCCCTGAGCTTTAATAAGAATCACAGAATATGTGGGTATATACTCATAAGCAGCTCAGACTTTGAGAAGATCTTGACTTTGAACTAAAAGGATGCGTAAGTGATGAAAAAAATCCTCCTTTGTAGAAAAAGAACATTCTATTCAGGGAGAGACTTGATTGGGAGTGTGAACAAGATGACTGGGACACTTTATAACAGTCTCTGGACACATGACAGAGAGGATGATTGGCAGTTGTTCTTTATTATTGACAAGATCAGTGGAGTGGAGGCAAGAGGTAGAAGAAGTTACCAATTAAAATATTTGCAAGATGCTAGATAAAAATTAAAAGGGGCACTGTAGTACCCCATTACAGGTAAAATTTAACAGTTATCTTATTATTAGCCAATATAGGCATGGGAGTGAGGAGAGTAATTTACTGCATAAATTACAGTATTATGTTCCAACTATTTCCCAGACTACTGGGAAAATATAATGTTTTCATTGTCATATAAACCTCTACATAGTCCATGTGTAGAATACTGTATACAGAGTAGTAAAAGTTAGAGCAGTCTGGCCAACCACAGACTGCAGGCTCACTTAGTGCAGCATAAATTTTTCTAGATGCCTTAACATTGCCTGTTAACATTCTCTCTAGTAATGATTCATATCATTAGAAAAATTGCTGATAGTATTGGATATTCATATTACAGGGCAGGGGATGATGCAAGCAAGAACACTTTTTAAAGTTTAAAGTGCTATATAAATGCCAAATAGAATTGTTTGTGGAAGATTATTAACATATAGCAAAATATGTCCCATTGATAAAATGAAGGAACCAGATTCTGTGATTTCAGAAAAACCTTCAGTTTCAATGTTCCATAACTTTATGTTCTCATGGGCTGGTGGCCATTCACTGTTGGTCATTGCACAGTCACTACCAGGAAGCAGAACCATCTTAGTACCTTATGTGAAAGAGCTGAAAGAAGAAGTACAATGACAGGCTTTTCAGGATGCTGAGAAGTCCAATGCAAGAATGTGTTCAAAAGGAGCAAGATAAAATTCTACATGGCTATAAGTCAACAGTTTTAAAGAGAGCTTTTATATGTGTTTTTTTGTTTGTTTATTTTCATGAAACAGTGGAGGCACTCCATTTGGGAACACTAATGGCTGCCCATGGCTACTTCTTTCCAATCTCGGATCATGTCCTCACACTCAAGGATGATGGCACCTTTTACCGGTTCCAAGTAAGTTTAATAAAAATATTCTTTAACAGTAAAAACAAGTCTGCATTTTCATTGTTTTTACAAAAATTTTGAAAATTATGTCTTATTTTACTTTGACTTAAGCTAGTTAGAATCTAATGATTTGTGAAAGCTAAATTGTGTGATGATTTAAATTATATTTTATATAAAATATTTGAGAAAAATTCAGAGAGTGACAATGGAATTCAGGAAGATGAGAGAGTTCATCTGTAAGTAACATTTATTTGCTAGGAAGGAAGTTGAGAGATGTAACTAAATTTGTTACACTCTGGACCCTGCATGATCCAGAGCCATCTACAGTCCAGGCAAATAGTCATGGAAATGCTTGAAGCTCCAGGATAGAATTTAGCTAATAAATACATATCCTCTGCATGTCTGAGACCTACAAGTCTATGAAGACTGACATGCATGATGCTTTGCATGCATATACTCATCTGAGACAGGAAGCCACCTTAGATAACTTATAAACTGGCAAGAGTCATTCTAGGTCATTTTCAAATGAGATACCTATAAAGAATAATCTTTTAGGAAATGATCGTGGACTCTAATTTCAGTTATTGAGCATTCAGTTGACACTTGAGTTTACAGTGGTTTACCTGAAGTGTATTCTACATTTCATTAGACATTATGGTTCATTAGTAACTGACTGGAAGATTCCAGCCTAAAAAAATTAAGGCACATAAAATGCCAGAGTTCAAACTCTAGCTCTAGGTATTTTCAGAGGATTCTCCCCATTGTCCAACTTTTAGACATTGGAGCATTCTTCTCACGAGCTCTGAATGATTAGATGGTCTATATCTAAATAAAGTGACTTGGATGCCTAAGGACTTACTTGGACTTTGCAGTTGAAAACAGAGGGAATATGTTTTAAAAAATTGTTCTCAAAGATCATTGTCCTCCTAGAACACTCTCACTGCCACTTCCTTAGGGCACGTCTATTGAAGGCAAATAATCATAGGACTTTCTGCACTGAATAGCTAGTAAATAAAGCAGTCTCCTGAAACTGTGATACTGACCTAAGTATTCAAGCAATTTAAATTAGTTGAATCACTTAATTTTAAAAGACTTTAAAATAATGAAGCTTTATCCTTTATAGAGTTAAATTTAAAGTAATGGTAGCTTATAACAGCTTATTATTAAGTTAGAGTAACTTGTGGTCCTAAAGTTAGCATTTTAATAAATAGAAATTATTAGTGATTAGCAAACAAATTATGTATGTGTTACTAACACTTTTTGATTTTTTAAAAGGAGTTACTTTGCTATTACAGGATTACATTTTCCATAAAATTTTATTTTCTTATACAAGTTTTTCATATGCAGACTCTTCGTAAACGTTAGGCCTAAAAAATTCTTACAAATTCTAAATGAAATGTATTTTTTTAACAAAAATACCAACTTTTATCCATCTTTGCTATCAGTATTACAAGTAAAATCATCTGTGTATAAAATAATATATTTATAAGGGAAACACTGAATATAGTCTATCTGTTGACAATTATCTAATTCAAAAATTTCCCTCAAAACAAACTAGCTGAGACATGGCCTAAAATTAGTGGTGATGTCTTGAATTAGTATAATTTACAACCTTTAACTCTGCTCTTGTCATTCCCAGACTGAAGTTAGTAGGCAGACAAGGTTTTATTGTCATGCTCATGGGTCAAAGAGGAGCAAAGCTGGGAATGGATCACCCTGCATTCTGCAGAAAAGGAGAGACTGTTTTTAAAGAGCTTTATAACAAAGCAAGGGAATGAGTGCAAATGATAAATAATTACATCACTACTAGGTATAGGCAGAAGATTATCAAGTTCAATATGCCTAAATAGATGATAGATGATAATCTTTCAAATTACATGAATTAATGTTAAATATTAAATGTTAAATATTTTAATGACACATCCACATTCAAAATAGGATAGAAACATGACATATTTGTAAATCTAATAACCATACAATCTAAAAACCAAGGTTTTAAAAACAAACAAAAGAAACCCCAGAAAATTCAGGGATAATTTAATTCCTGCTACACTGTCTACCAAGGCATTAATTAGTTTATATTTGAACAGCTCTAATAACAGAAAATACATTATTGTTCAAGGTGTTTACTTCCATTTTTGTGTTGGTTCCAAGCAGCATTAAGTTCTTTATTACACTGAATTGAAATTCAGCTCCATGGAAGGATTTTAAAAATCATGGGTTAAAATAGGAAACTTGCAATATTGTGTTTACAGTTGCTCCAGTGAATGATTGAGATTCTAACCATCATTAGGAATATGAAGAAGCTTTGGGGCATGAGTTTGAGGCAAACAGAACTCTTACTTTAATTTCACTGGTATGCTGCAGTAAATTTGTCTCAATTTTTCAATCACATGATTTTTGTATTTACTGTAAACTTGCAATTGTCTAATTATCCTCCTTAGCTAACTGAAATTGAGTTCTGACATGATTATCCAGGTCACTTTCATGACTTTCATCACATTAGTATAGGTGCCAAAGATTACCGAGCGATGGGTAGAAAGTTTTGGACCTGTTTTATCATGGCTAAAGAAGCAAACTCTGAAAAGCAGAGAAATTCATACATTAAAGTGTCCTAAAGCCTAGTTTAACTGTGAAAGTAAATTTTTAAATTCCAACAAACTATAAGGGTTTGTTATTTAAATTTTCTTTTACTATAAATCAAAATATTTTTCCTAGAAAAATAATCTTGCAGTATTAGTGAAGAGTGTTGGTTTTGTGCCTTTTCCACATAATATCACAGGATAAAATAGCTTCATTCATTTATTTTTACAGTCAGGAAATTTTCACTAAAGTATATGATAGAAAAATAAAGAAAAATTATAAGAATGCTATTGAAAACATTCCTTGTGGTTTTGAGAAAAAAAGTATGTGTCTGACCAGTCTGACTAGAGTATATATTTTTAGAGTTAGATAAATAGATATGCATACGCATGCATGCACACACACACACACACACACACACACACACACACACACCCCTCCCAAAATAAAGAAGCAACCTAAAGGGAATAATGCATTCTATGAGAAGTATCTCAAAAACTAGCAGCCCACATGAAAGGAAGATTCTTAACTACTTTGTTTCTCTATGGTTCTCCTAGAGTAGTGACCCAGTTTTACTCTCAGACTAGGTTAAGTGGATTCATTTGCCAAGGAGGGGGTGCTGTATAAAGGCTTGATATCCCCTTTATCTAGTGCTTCAACTTTTTTACCCTCTAAATGTCTTCTGTCACTTTGTTCATATATATACAAAATTAGTATTAGTAGCCTTCTTCACGATACTGGAGCAATTCCCAAGAAAGCATAGAGGGTAAATCAAATCCCCTCGGAGTCCTAAACAGTTTGGAAGGGCTCTCTCCCAGAGATTCAAACAGTTCTCCCAATTACCCTTTCCCCCTCCTTGAGAATCCCTCTTCTAGAAGGCAGAATTATCAAACAGGTAATCAGAGATTACCCTAAATATGCTTGTTACACACAGATTGTTAATATAATTGACTAATAAATATAATTAAGCCCACAAGGCTGATGTCTGTAGTCACTGTTCCACTGAATCTCAGAGCCATCATCATCCAAGGAAACAGTTTGAAAGAGTAGACTGGTGGTGATGGAGTATCCTCAGGGTCTGGAGCCAAGCATGTCCAGCCATCAGGGCTAGAAAAGCCCTATCAGAAAATATAACATGCTGAGGATAATAATTGGGTTTTCTTGATCAGACATTTCTTTGTAGTTTCATCAATCAGTTTCTAGAATTTCACAGAATCATGTATCTGTCTATTGTTAAGCAATCAATAAGGTATTAGTTTAAAAAAAATCATCTCTGACTTGTGTAGTTTAAAAATTTAGAGTAATAAGTATCTCTATCAAGAAATATTTTTTAAAGTGAGGAGGAAAAGTTGTTTTAATCTAGCTGCATAATGTTGAGAGCTGCATTATATAATTAATAGAACCAAGCAAGATCGTAAGGAAAGATTCTGACAGTTGAGCTTTTGGATCTACTGAGGGCAATGATGAAATACATAAATAATAAAAAGCAATTCGCTAAATTTAAACTTATCTCATCATGAGTCTTCCTGAATATAATACTTTGCTTTCAGTCTTTGTGGATTAACACTTTTTATTTGAATAATGCAATCAGTCATTTTACCTTTTTGTCAGCTGACATACAATTGTAGCAAATGTACACTGTTTTAAATACCTGCTGGTGCTGCACCTATTTGGAAGCTGAACAATTGCTTAGCAAAGTAAATGTAAAAGAAAAACCTTACGATGCCTCTCTGAGTACTTTTTCTGGATAATAAAACATACATTGTTAGCAAACTATTCTAGATAATTGCTGAAGGTAAACACAGCTCATAAACCAGGAACCCCACTAATTCTTTATGTGCCTAACCTAAGTGCCACTTCTTTTCATTCCACAGACACCCTATTTTTGGCCATCAAATTGTTGGGAGCCAGAAAACACAGACTATGGTCAGTGCAATATCTCCTCATTTTATTATTGACAACTAGTGTGTATGAATGAACCCATGCTTGCATTTTATTACTGAGAAAAGAAAACCACAGTTTTCAGTATGGGACTAATATTTCTAACATTGAATTTATGAATGGCCTTGTTTGGAAAGTCACCAAACCTGGTGGCAGCTTATTCCATGTTATTGTGCCCCCTGTGACTATTAAAAAAATACTTTCTTCTGAATAGATGAAAGAGCTATAAACAAGCTTAAAAGGGTTATTATTATTATTTTTCTGTACCACCTTGGTCTACTAGAAAGAGTAACAAAGGGGCTTAGAAAGCCAGAGTTTTAGTTCACCTCTCCTATTTAGCTATGATTTGTGGTAAATCCCTTGCCTTTCCCAGACTCCATTTTTCTCACTATTATTTGAGGCAGCCTATGATTCTATAAGCAGAAGGTTTTGTTAAACATGAAAGGCCAAATGCAAGCACAAGAAAAAATACAATAGGAAATTTAATCATAGTGAATCAACTTCAGTCAACTTAGAATGAACTCAGTTCAACAACCATGATTTTAGTTAAGCTCTTCAAGGAAATAGGCCCCTAATAAGTGCTCATCTTCTTACATCTTCCGGAAGGCTACAGTTTTCAAAAATAATATTGTATGTATGGTTTTTAAATGTCATTTCTACAAGTATTCATTGAGGATTTGTTCCAATGCAAAGTGTTATAGTAGGTGCTGGGATAGCAAGGAGACTCTGACTTTATCTACACTGTTGAGTAACTCATAGGCTAGACGAGAAAAGGGAATTATACAGAAGGAGTTGCTGTGAAGTGCTGAGTGAATATAATAGTGGTATGTTTAAAATATATGGAAGTTTAAAAGAATTAGAAAGTGACTTTGAGGGTTTCCAGAGTGATTTCACAAAAGAACTGAGGGCATCTGAGCTGGATTTTAAAGGAGGAGAGATTTTTCAGGAAACAAGGCAGAGAAGGCATTTGAGGCTGAGTGCCAGCATGTTCAAAGACAGAAACTTCACAGCAATCTGGCTTTTGTTGGCTCCTGGAGAGATGTTTTGTAAGAAAACCATAGGAAAGCCCATGGAGTCATCCCTCATTTTTGTCATTTCAGAAAGTTGAAATTCATAGTTCATCCAAGGGTGGTCAGGTGCCAACCAAAGATTCAAACTAACGTAATTTATGGAAGACAATCTAAAAACCAGAATACTGAACCATTAATAGAGAGAATAGATGATTCCTTTCCTGTAGTGGGAATGTTGATTTTTTTTCATCCAGGGTACACATTCTTCAAAACTGACACACTTGGAGAAAGAAGTTAATTTTAAAAAAACAAAAAAACAAACAAAAAATACCTGCCTATTTGTGGATCTGAGTTGGAGAACTTTGTGATGTATTTTGTCCAACCTGGGATGATACCTGGGAATTATTTCACCAAAGAGTATAAAGTTCTAGTGGAGAAAATACCTGGACACCTGAGAAGGAGCTCATGGAGAAAAACCCAGGTGTTGGAGGCAGACAGACCTGACCACAGATACTGCCACAACGATGTACCACATACTAACTGTGTGACTTTGAGCAAGCATGTAACATCTCTGAGCCTCAGTCTGCTCACTTTTCAAGCAGAAATAATAATATTGACTTTCTAAAGTTGTTGAAATAACCCAAATTAATATGCCTAAAAAAACTGGTATTGCTTCTCTCATACTTAATAAATCAAAATTGTTTTCAGTCATCATCATTATTGCCTGACAGATTAACCTGCCTCTGTTCCTTACAGAAAAGAAAATTCTTATTCTTAATGTTCTCTCAGTCCATATTTTGTGTTTTTCATAAATATGTTAGTGTTCCCAACTGCAATTCATGTTTCAACACTTCATAGTAGATTAATGTTTCTGTGGTAAGGCCAAGGAAATGGCGTGGCTTACACAGAAAATCATTTACAGAACATCCCTCAAAGTCAGTCATCTCAAAATTATTAAAGTCATTCGGTTTAACATTAGCTCTTGTTGGTGTCCATTTCAAAGGGAATCATCTTCTAAACTTTCTCCCGAAACCTGGAGAGCCTGCAATTTTTAACTAAAAATAAGCATAGTCTTTATTATTCTATTTGTTTCCCCCCCTGAATAAACATATACCTGTTTATGTCTCATTTGCTTGGATTATATACAAGTGAAGCATAAAATAATTATTCAATAAAAAGTTATAGAAAAAATGAGAGGAAGTGAAATGATAATGATCTCAGACACTGTACCACTCCTACAGGCAATGATGCTTTGTCTTCTATGATTTTTCTTTTTAGGTACAAGTATAGAAGCAATTCAAATTATCCAACTTCGAATTTTCTGCCACCGTTTATTTAAAGAACATTTATAAAGTATGAACACTTGCTTATAAAGAGGATGTTGATACTGTGATGTAGTTGGTGTGAGGCCCAATAGAAATAATAGTGATTACTTAGGATGTTTATTCTGAGACAGCTTGGGGCAGACAGGAGTTTATTGCTTAAAGCAGGTTTAAATAATGGTTTCTTATATTCTATTAGTATCTAATGTCTATTTTCATCACCAATTCAAACTTACTAGGAAGCCTCTGCAGAACATAAACCTCTTAGGTCAGTTTATGTGGAGAAACACTTTTCCATGGTTACCTTGGTTTTGTAGAAAAATAGAATGTTGATCATGTTTAATGACTAAGACAAGGCAATATGGACTAAAGGGCTATGAAAAAACACCATACTTTGAAAATCAAGTTGTGTGAGATTTCTGGTATTTTTTCACCCGATTCCAAAAAAATATTCCAAGCCAAGCCAATTAAAATGGAGTCGGGAATGGACTTCCCAGGTGTATTTGCATCAAGAATCATCTAGTATAAAGGGATTGCAATGAGGGCTGGAGGCCAAGACATGAGGAAGTTTAAGAGAACTCTGATAAGAAGTAGAGACAGTAGTGGTGGTAGCAAACTAAAACAGAAGCGAGAGACAGGAAGTTCACTGATATCTCTAAGCACACACATTGCACATTGAAGTTCCTACAGATGATCACACATTGACCAATGTCTTTCATCTGGCTCCTTTTGAGGGTTAAATCTCCAATGTTCATATAGGACTTGAACCCCAAGAAATCAAAATTTCCAATAAAGACAGGAACGGACCCTATACTTGTATGACTCATGTCACTCACTTCACCCAAATCCTAGCCCTGTTGGAGCATGTCTTTATTGAATACTTTTATATTTTGTTCATTGTAGAATTTTTTGCAGTTTTAATTTTTCATATATTACATTAAAGTATTATTTTTCTTGATTAGTGAGTTTTTTGGCACTCCCTTGACTTTCACCCCCTAGGCAAGTGCCATACTCATCTCAACCTAGGGCCAACTGAGACCAATATATGACAATTGCAGAAAGGCAGAGGTGTTCTCAACATAAGGACCTTTTAACAATGAAAATTGTCTGGAACGTGCATCATCTTGTAGGATGATGCTTGTGCCTCAGAAAACATTCAACCAGAGGCCTGTATTTTCTCCAGGATATTGTGAGGTCTTTCAGGCCTAGGGAGAGAGACTCCACTTACTGACCCTAAGAACTAGACATCACTAGTTCCACCTGTGAAAACCATGCTGAAATAATATTAGAGTTCTGGTTGGCCAATCATAGCAATTGTATGCTGACATAAAATAATCACAGCAACTTTGAGATAAATAGTAATTTTTTCCTTCAGGGACAGATTTTAAGTTGGTTAGTTAACATTGGTATAAAGATTGCTATAACCAAATACTGCATTTTGGGGATGGATGACAAGGAATTTATGATTAATTAGAGAGATTGAATACACAATAAATCAGTGAACTTTAAAATAAATGCATGAACAAAATCAAATTAATACCATATATAACTTCATGTCTGTGTCTTAAATCTTAGTTGAAAAAATACCAATGCCTTAAATATTTGTATATTAATAATTCCATGATACATAATACTGAAAAACTGAGAATTCAAGATTTGGGAGAAAATAGAAGAACTTCACTTTTCTAAAAATTAGTTTGTTTCTTGACCTAAGACACTGAAATGCTTTCCAAAATATTCATCCCATTAATATAATTGTGTGGTGTAGTGTGGTTCCTACTTCATTCTCTTTGGCACTTAAGTTTTAAGTTGTTTGTTTCATAAGACCTTTAATAGAGCCTCTACAGTTCTATGTAATAGTACTACATAGAACACCTAAAACCTTTGCCGTTCACTTTTGATGACTCTATCCCTGCTATGTCTATTTTTGAAGTAGGTGTTAGTGACTCCTAAAACCATGTTTTAGAGAAGAATTTTTAAAATTTCTATTTTTGGAACAGTTTTAAGTATACAAAAATTGAACAGAAAGTAGGAGAATTCCCCTAAACCACCTCAATACCACCCACACTCTTTCCTATTATTAATATGTCACATTAGTGTAGTAAATTTGCTGCATTGATGATCCAATATGGAAACATTATTATTAACTAAAGTCCATAGTTTACATGAGAGTTCACTCTTTGTTGTATTGTGCATTCTGTGGGTTTTGACAAATGTATAATGACATGTATCTACCAATGCCCTAAAATTTTCCAGCGTTCTACCTGTTCATCTCTCCCTGTCTCCTCCTGAACCCCTGTCAACCACTGCTATTTTTATTATCTCCTTAGCTTTCCCTTTTTCAGAATGTTATATAGTTGGAATACACAGAATGGAGCCTTTTCATATTAGCTTTATTCACTTTAGTTCCTTCTGAGTCTTTGAATGCAGTTGAAGAACATCTTGGATGTCCATTTGTTCCAGCACCATTTGTTGAAAGCACTATCCTTTTTCCATTGAATTGCCTTTGATCCTTTGTCAAATATTGGTTGACTATATTTATGTGGGGCTATTTCTATTCTGTTCCATTGATCTATTTGTCTATTCTTTCTCTAATACAGCACTGTCCTGATTACTATAGATTTATAGTGTGTCTTGAAATTGGATAGTGTCAGTCCTCTAAATTTGTACTTCTCCTTCAGTATTATGTTATATATTCTGGGTATTTTGCTTTCCAAAAACTGTAGGGTCAGTTTTTCAATACCCACAGAATAACCTGCTGGAATTTGGGATTGCAGATCAAATTAGAAATAACTGATATCTTGACAATATTGAGTCTTCCTATCCATGAACATGGATTATCTTTCCATTTATTTATTTATTCTTTGATATTTTTCATCAGAATTAGGACTTTTAATAAAGATCTAGTACTTATTTTGTTAAATTTATACCTAAGTACTTTTTCTTTTTATTTAGCACACTATTTACAGTTGTGTGCTAATGTAAATGGCATCATATTTTTAATTGCAAATTCCAATTACTCATTACTGATTTATAGGAAAGCAAATTTTATAACATTAACTTGCTATAATCACTTTTTAGTTCTAAGAGTTTTTTAGTTGTTTCTTTGGATTTTCTATACAGACAAATATCTGTCATCTGTGAACAAAGACAGTTTTCTATTTTCCTTTTCAAACTATATACCTTTAATTCCTTTTTTCTTGTCTTATGACATTAGCTAGAATGTCTTGTAAGATGTTGAATAGGAGTGGTGCAAGGGGACATCCTTGCTTTGTTCCTCACCTTAACAGTAATGCATCTAGTTTCTAACCATTTATTATGTTAGCTCTAGGTTTTTTGTAGATGTTCTTTATCAAGTTGAGGAAGTTTCCTCTCCAATCCTAGTTTTTTGAGAGTTTTATTTACTTATTTGTTTTTGTTTGTTTATAATCAGTACTGTATTTCATCAAATACTTTCTTTGCATTTATTGACATGATCATATGGTTTTTCTTCTTTATTCTGTTGATATGATGGGTTACCTTAATTGACTTTTAGTCAGCCAGTCTTTCATAACAAGAATAAATCTCACTTGGCTATGGTGTATAGTTCTTTTTATACATTGTTGGATGTGATTTGCTAATATTTTATTGGGGATCTTTTTTAAAATTGAAGTATAGATGATTTACAATGTTTTCATGTGTACAGCAAAGTGATTCAGTTATACACACACACACACACACACACACACACATATATATATATTATATATATACACATATATTCTTTTTCAAATTCTTTTCCATATTAGGTTATTACAAGACATTGAATGTGGTTCCCAGTACTATACAGTAACACTTGTTGTTTATCTGTTTTATATATAGTAGTGTGCATCTGTTAATCCTCAGTTCCTAATTTATC